>JAAAKQ030130704.1:0-13499 GCA_010016005.3 Zanna intricata | reverse complement strand
CAAAACGTTTTCAGGCATATGTTAATTGGAAACTTTTTTCTTATTTTTAGATATAGAATCCGTTTCCGAGAGATTGCTGTGCAGTTTTGATACACCTGTATAAGATAACGCGAATAAAAGAATTCATGAAAATTTTACTATTTTAAAACGAATACATGATAAAAAGTTAAATCCATGATTTTTTCATGATTTCCAGATTTATTAAACACCTTGAGTAATAATCAATCATCTTCTATATCATCTGGTTTGGGTTCGACTAACGGCAACAAACTTTTTATTTTTTTTCGTCTACCCATGGCTTCCTCATTAAAATAAATATAAAATAATGTCGATGAAAAAAATAAATAGTGAACATATAATGTTTCCAACTGAGATATGGAGGTACAGATCGTAATTATTACGATACCATATAGTTTATGTTACATAAGAAAAATAATAAGCTTTAAAACAGTTAAAAAATTATTTTCCAAATCGGTTCAGCAATTCTTACAATTTCTCAAAAAACAAAAAACTTACCTATAATAATGTGGCTTAAAAACAATATAGTGGAGGCCTATCAGATAATTAGAAACCATCTAATTTGAATTTAATTATTTAAGAAATATGGAACAATTTTTTTAAAATAGAAATGAATAAAAATTTTTTGAAATCTTTATTAAAATAAATAATTATTAAATATAAATACAGTAATATAATACAGTATTTGGTAAGTCCGTACAAAGTCAAGAGATAGCGCTCGTAGCACTACACTGCGGAAGTCGTTCTCAATTTCCCGCATCTCCGCTAGGATCATACTCTTAGTGGGAAACATTAATTTTATTGTCAGATAGTTGTTTAAGTCGATCAAACAGAAATTTTACAAAGGAAAGCTCCCACGGGAAACTAAAACCAAGCAGTACAAATATTATGCCGAGTCGGCTCTAATAATAACAGTTTTAGATGCGATTTGGTTATTTCTAAAGTGATCATATGAGCGCAAACGGAGCTGAACATCTCGGACGACCCGTTGAGGTTACAACTACGGAGAATATTGAAAAGAAATCCAAAGTAAGATAATAGAGGATAAACGATAAAAACTGTATAGGATCGCTAAGACAATAAAAATCTTAAATGTACGAGCAAATCATATTTTATATGTTCAGTATTTACGTATTCCGAAAATTGTCCGCAACTTTTGTTCACATTCCACTAAAAGCGTGAAACGAGTAAATAATTCTAAATACAATTGGAGCGGTTTTAATTTAATCGAGTAGAATTTTTGCGCCGCTCCATAACACACGATGAAAGAGTTCGGAAACATCGCTACTGATCTGAAACTAAGAAAGAGTCCGAACAGTGGTTTTTATAATAAGGCGAAATCCGTTCTGTCCCGGTGGTCATTGTTTTTTTTTGGTATGCTCATGGTATAATCTTCATCGACTATCTGGAGAAGGGCAAAACGATAATCAGACAATATTATGAAGTAACTTTGCTGGATTCTATAAATGAGAAAATAAATAGAAAAAAATGACACCTAACAAAAAGAATATATTTTTTTTCACAAAGGCTTATTATTCTTCTAAGAAGGGGTACAAAAAAAATCGTGGAATCTCGATACGAAACATCTCTTTCCGATCTCGGATAATCGATCAAATTTAGCACTTTTTGAATATTCCATATATCTGTTTCCAAATATGAAGGCTGGAGAAAGATTTCCGTGAAATGATGAAGCTATTGCCGAAGCATCTACCTGCTTTGAAGATCTACATGGAATGAGATTGGAAAACTTCAGTATCGTTGAACAATATGTTTATAAACTTGAAAGGAAATTATGGTGAGAAATAAAACAGATATTCCCAGAAAAATTGTCGTATTTATTTTTAAACAACCCTCATAAATATTAAAATGTTAACAATTATTGGAATCTTATTAACTGTGATTTTATTTTCAAAAATAAACTATGCATGTTACATATTATTTTATTTGTTTACAATTAATTCTATACACTAAATATAATTATTTTTTTATATTCCAGAATCAGTATAAGTTAAAACAAATAAATTTATTCAATAATATTGTATAAAATTATAATAATAAATTATGAACAAAAAATTTAATTTAGTAATCAAAATCTTTATGCTAACTTTATATTTATATATATATATATATATATATAAATCCAATATTGAAATTTACATTATTAAAGAAATTATTATTTTTCAATAATCTCGCGAAAAGTTTTCGAGTTTGATAAAAACAATGACGAAAATGTAGTATTACAAGCACTAATAAATATTCAAAATTATGAAATTCCAAAGTTCTGTTAATGAAAAATTCATTTTGAAAATGTTAATTTAATATTAAATTATTTTGTTCAAATGTTATAAATTTATAAAATATTTATAAGTTAAAAATTGTTCATCGTAGTCAGCTGTAGGTTAAACAATTTGCATCCTAACAATTTATCTTTAATTTTTCAAAACTTACGAATAACTATGTAATACTTAAATTCTGCGCCAACTTTATTCAGAAAGTCGAATTTTTTTTTTTTTTACAAAAAATAATTACTCAAAATATTTACTTTTTTTTTACAGCTGAATTTTCAAGGGGTCTTATTTTTTCTGAGTATTTATTAATTTTTTTTTTAAATGTGATTTCAGATAACAATTTTAGATACTAGAAGGAAAGTAATAAAATGAGAAAATCGGATTAACGCCTTACCAAGTGGTCAGCCGTCATACACAGAAGTACCGAACCTAATTCGGGGCTTATGGTTAATCCACTTTAAAAATACTACAAAAAAAAAAAAATTACTTTTACTTTTGATACGGCCGTACATTCTTACGGGTGGGGTAAAAATGCAACAGAGATTAAAAATTAAGTTAACAAATATTAAAACAATTAAGCTAATTATATCCCTACTCGGAAGTCCGATCGATTTTCTTTCGATGCCCTTATTTTCTTTAAAAGTTGAAATTTAAAATGAGAGTAAATGCTCCCGACCTCCTTGTCCGTCTGATTGTTTACAATTTAACGGCATCAATTCCTCATATGTTCATTTGTACAAAATACTGGAGCCAAATTTCAAGTAATAATGACCAGGCGCCCAGAAATATATTTATCAAAATACAGGGCAACACCCATAAATACTCCTTCCTAAAGAAGTTTTTTCATAGTTTTTTTTTTCTGTTAGAGAGGAAAGCAATGAAACATTGAAAATAGTAAAAAATTTGATTTATCACCTTACTTTGCCTAACAGCTTTTGATACTGCAGCATATTTATAGCTACACAAAAATATAACAGTAATAAATAAATAAAATTAATAATTTTGAAAGAACAAACGTATTTCATACAAAAATGTGCAAATAATGTTAGTGTTTCTTCATGTTGTTTTTCATTGGGTATAGGCGGTCAAAATCTACTTTTAGGATAATACCTTCCGCAGTCAGCGATCAGATAGCCTGTACTGGAATAAACATACATTTTTAAAATTACAATAATATTATAGTAATAATTTTTACTTACGTCGGGTGAATTCGAGAGAGTCATTCCAGAAATACCGGATGATATGAAGTCATCGCAATCGATACCTCCGTCACCGGGTGCACCCGGAGGCGGTTCACTGGATGTCGATGTAGAAGTGGAAGCGGTAGTCGTGGAAGCGGACGACAAAGGTTCCCATACTTCACTCGTCGAACTGGTATAATAATTGTCTTCTTTAGTTTCACGAGATCTTTCGTCTAACACTTTACCGCCCCTGGCGACGGTAACTTCCTCTCTAGTTACAACACTGGATTTAACACTAAGACTTGTTTCTAAACGCACGGGCGCTCGTAATATTCCAGCTCTGACTAGAATTTGATTGAGTAAATCACAATGAGGCACGGCTCCGTGTAATAAAGCTTGCTTGATTGCCGCACCTTCTTCGCCGTCTAATCGAATCGGACAACCGTTAACCAACAATACTTCTTCTTCCTTAACGCACGACGTCTTTTCGCAATCGACGACTTTAACCCCTTTCCCGAGGATTGACTCCACGGTTTCTTGTATTTCCTCATCCATCATAATTTTTTTCTTTTAAAAATAAAATGCTACTTAACACTTCATCCACTTTCTTGATACTTTTGATATTTCTCCTGCCGTCGAATAAAACGACGCATTTTATTTAATTTTATTACCGTTTCTTCATAAAATACCATATCACTAATTTTTTATAAATCACACGGTTCGAAACAATCTTTTTTTATTCTTAATTAAGCGTAATACTCAATTACAAAATAACACATTTTCTATTTTGTTAAAAGTACTTTAACATATCAATATTATGTGATTTTTAATCATTTACAATATTAAATAAACATAAAAAATGTTCGATGCAGCATAATTATTAAATACTGTTTATTTCATTTTAAAACGACCTTCAAAACCAAGACAGATTTTTTTAAACTGCGAATGTAGCAATCATCACAATTACGAAATCGTTAATAAAATATATTTTATAATATGTATTAAGTGCGTGTCCGTGCGTAAATGTATGTAAATATGTTTTACAATAACAATAACTGTAGATGTCTTTTCCGTCAACATAAACTATTATTAAAAATTAGTTTTAATAGCCTATAAATGTCAATATATTATCACTTAATGGCTTTTTGTTTTTTATAACTTATTATTTAAAAAAACATCAATTAATATTTTTTTTTTATACAGCCACATTCATCGAGCGATACTTCAAATAATCATTTGAAAATAGTATTTTAAAATAATAAGTCAATTGAAGATTACCAGAGACAGCTGAATAAAACAAAACAAACTGTAAACATATAGGCGCGCGCATACATACACACACACACAAAGTGTTAATAAAGACTGGGGAACCCTAAAACAAATTTTCGACAGTTGAAGAAAGAAAAATTTAATTTCATAAAAACTCCTACCTGGAAATGATCTATTTTTTGCAATGAGACCATCACATCTAAAGTCCGTAAGGGAGCGGCAACTTGAAAATGTTAAATTAAAAGGGTAGAGTAATAATCGTTTGAAAAGAGACTGAAAAACAAATTTTGTGGTAAAAACATCAAGCTACGTTAATCCTAACTAAAATCACTGCATTTAATATTTCTAATAGCCAGTTTGAAAAGTGATTTATTACAGTGCCTCTTAAATAACTATATTAAAAAAAAAAAAAAAGTAACGCTACGGGACCACTATTTGGGGAGTATTGTACGTGACTTTTGAAACAAGCTGTGAAAATTATTATACGTTAAAGTTGTCATTGCCCGATGTTTTTTACGTCAAAATATTTGTCTTTTTAATGCCTTTTCGAATGGTTTTCCAAACCTAGTTTCCATTTAAAATTTTTGAATTTTCACTGGCAATTCAAACTTTTTATGGAGTGGATTTGGGTTGCTGGAGTCGCAAACCGAAAAATAAAAATATTTAATGATCACTCTCTCTCTCTCTATCCCCTCCCTCCCTCCCTCATTCTCTCTCTCTCTCTCTCTCTCTCTTGTGTGTGTGCGTGCGTGCGTGTGCGTGTGTGTGTGTGTGTTGTGTTTTATATATAAATAATCACTCATAATATTAAACAAATATTATTATATTTAATATATATAAATAAAGTAAATTAAAAGAATTTTAATAATGCACCATTAAAAATAAAATTAAAAAAGAATACCATAAAAGATCAAAACAGAAAACTGGACATACATGGCAATTTTTAATAAATCATCAAAATATTCAGGAAAAAAGTTAAATTAAGTACAATTTAAAAAACCACTTTGAGATATTAAAAATAATCAAAACTTTATAAAAATTATGATTTTTAAAAACACATTCAAACAGATTATTTCAAATTATTAATAACAATAATATATAAAATAAAACGTAACTATAAAATGGTGTAATACAACTTTAAATAGTCCAAGTCGAAAATAAAAGTGAAATACTAATTTTTATAAATATATATTTTAATTTTCTTTAATACGAATATTAATTACTTTTTAAGTTTAATGTTTTGATAACTCCCCTTGAAATTATTTGAGAATCATTCAATAACTGAAGAGCCAAATGGCAACAGGTATCAAAAACTGGAAACATGTGTACCGTGGAAGATCAGCGAGCAGAGATAAGATTTATTGAAGGTGTAAAACCGGCCGAAATTCGCTCGTGGATGTTAAAATAGTACTTAAAAAAAAAGTGTAAACATTTTTATAAGTGGATCGAATAGATTAAATTGGTCAGAAAAAATTTCACAGATTTTCATAATATCGGTTAAAACTGTAAGAAACTATCAAATTCATCCCTTAATTTAAGTTTTATGAATTTCGGTAAGGATTCATTTTACTTTTGGACCAAATTTTTTTTTACAACCATAAAAAACGAACCGTTTCCGGACAGATGATTATAATCAACTTTTTCTTTTTTTTTACTAGTAGAACACAGGTCGTTACTTCGTGAGATATCTGTAAATACCATTTTTATTTATATCCTTTGTCCTTTTATAACGCTGTAAAACATATGACGTTTAAAATTTAAAGCCCACTAGTAATTTTACTTAATTTAAAATGTTTAAATTTTAACAATAAAATGTCCTAAATAATTAAACGGGCTTTCAAACATCGTAATAAAAATAAAATAATAGCTTTATGTACTTTCAGTTCTTTATTTTTGTAGTTTTTTGAAAACGCGCCAAATTAAAAATCAACGAACATCAATCTAATCCTTAATTTTTTACCGATATAAAAGTCTAAATTTAGACAAAAAAAAAGTAAAAATATTTCTTTTTAGCTTTTCAATCGGTGAAAAACTGATATTTTGATAAAAATAACAAAGTGCATTAAGTTGAACATTAGTGCATTATGAGACTGCAAACGAACGTGAGCTTCAATAGTTTTATATTTCCGCTACGCAGGAATATTCTAAATAAAAAACTATTTTCTTTGTATTAAATTCAAGAAATTATTATTATTTTTTAATAAAATGTGAACAACAGTATAACATTTAAACGTATTCAAATAATCCATATAGAGGTATGTAACTTTTCATTTATAAAATCTCCGTTAAATTTATTTTGAAAATTTATTTAAGGAACCGACAAAGTTCTTGTACGAATTGAAAATAATTAAAGTGATCGAAAACGGCTATTCGGTAAAAAATAACTTTTGGAGAAGGGGAAACATACGGGTCGAATTGAAAAACATCTATTTTTCAAGTCGATTATAAATTTAAAAAGATACATTATCCTACTGCTTGTATATAATTAATCGGAAAAAGAGATTATTCTTATAAAAAAAAAAAAATACAAATAAATACCATTAATAAAAATAATATTATACGATATAAAATGGTATTTAAACATAAAACAGGAAAAAAATAAACAAAGGAAGTGTTCTCAAAACTGCTTCATATTCAATACGTTTTACCAAATACGTGTCATAATTTAAACAGTTATTGACTAACAGCCAGAATATCGCAATAAGAATATGTATACAAACAGAACAGAAAAAAAAATGGCGGTAGACATGTTACTGAAATCAAAATACTCGTATAAGAAAATACAACACTAGTATTTTATTTACTTTTACAGAATAAAATTAAGAAAAACACGATCCTTCAGACCGTAACAGAAGAAATACGTGATAATGACAACAACAAAAAATATCACAAAATTTTCAAGGTATGGTGCAAGATCGTAATAAGGATACAGTAGGAAAATCAACAAATATAATTCGAACATTTACATACAAAACTGAGAAAAATGAAATTTATGAAACTATAGGTAAATAATACAAAACCCTTGACAGGATTTGAAAAAAAAATAGACCGATAGACTGATTTAAAAGGATGCTAAATTTTACACTAGACGACGCGAGAATAGTCTATCAAATTTTGGCTAAATTTACAAGTTTGTTACGAGTTCTACAGTTCGAAAAAATTAACTAAACAAAAATTAAAGTTAAAGTACACAACAAGACGGCAATTTTATCAGTAAAATTACTGTAGTTTTAATGCGGTTCATAGTGGCCAGATCGGAGAAAAATATTGCTGAGAGGATTAATATTTTTTAATAATATAATTAGATTCTCGTATGATTTTTTTTTTTTTAAGGTGCAAAGCTTTGGAAATTACGCGTCAAGTTATAATAAATGCCCTGTACCATTACTATGCGAGTCAATACGTAAATACAGTCTAAAAATCAATAAAAATTAAATAATACAAAAACTTCATGAAGAAAAAAGGATCAAAAAATTTATTACTACTCGGTTTTTTATGTTTGTACAAATGTCAAAACAGGAAATGTTAAAAATTAAAAACAAAAAAAAAATTAATCTAAAAGTTTACAATTTGTTTGAATGCAAGCCGTATAAACCAGCTCTAAATATACAAATATTTATTTATACTGCGTATATTTTTATCTCGTTTTGAAACGATTCCGTGTGTGTTTTCCTTATAAGTAGCGAATCTTGAAAAGAAGTAAATGAATGATTGTCACAACGAGTACCAACAACAATACCGAGTATGATACGACAGCATTATTTCGCATACCAGCACGTACGCTCCGTCACTCCGTATTCGTTTAGATGTTCGTGCCTTATGAAGCGTCTGCCATTATGACTCGGCATCGAACTAATTTTCAGTTTATATTTTTACTATATTAATAAATTCGATTCTGTACATTAAAACTGTTTATACATGTAAAGCTTTTTTTTGTCATTAAAATGGTATCTATTACTTTTTAGAAGTTTTGCCAGTCTGTTTTTTTTTTTATACTTATACATTAAGAACCACTGGACCGATTTAAATTAAACCTTAATTACGGAAAAGGTTTAATAGAGGGTGTAAGGGCTGAGACGAGCATACTTCATTGTCCCCTGTTTCAGTCAAACACTGTTTTTTACTTTAATTCATTTATTAATTTTAATTATGTTAAAAACATTATCAGAATAAAAATTAATTCACAAATAATTTCAAATATTTTCCCCCCAAAAAATTTTTAAATATGAGAACGGAATTCGTAGAATATTCTATTCTCATACCAAAAATGTTAAATATTGAATACTATACGGGGAGCTTTTGTCTAAACCATCGTTAATTCTGACCAGAACTTCGTATTTTACTAGTAAAATAATGAATTTGCCATTTTTTCGTTTATTTATCCATACGAACTGTATGAATAATTATTTATTATTTTATTAAAAACGTCGTTAGAACAAAATCTGAAGCCGCTTATCGTTAAACTTCTTTTAATAAATTTCTTTTCTTTACATATAAAGTTAATGATGTTAAAGAACAGTTTAAATCCAGAGTAACAGTGCAAAAAAGATAAAGATGCTACAATTTGCTGATGATATAATAATTCTAACTGAGAGTAAAAAAGATTTAGTAGAAATAATGAATGGCATGGATGAAGTCCTACGCAACAACTACCGCATGAAAATAAACAAGAACAAAACGAAAGTAATGAAATGTAGTAGAAATAATGTAGATGGATCACTTAATATAATTGGAAAAGAAAAGTTTATGGAGGTAGAAGAATTTTGTTATTTGGAAGTAGAATTAGTAAAGATGGACGAAGAAAGAGCGACATAAAATGCCAAATAGCACAGGCGAAGAGAGCTTTTAGTCAGAAATATAATTTGCTTACATCAAAAACTAATTTAAACATCAGGAAAACATTTTGGAAGTTTATGTTTGGAAAGTAGCTTTATATGGAAGTGAAACTTGGACGATCGGTATACCTGAGAAGCTTTTAAAATGTGGTTAAAGAGATTGTTAAAAATCAGATGGGTAGATAAAGTGACAAATGAAGAGGTGTTGCGGCGAATTGAAGAAAAAAGTATTTGGAAAATTATAGCTAAAAGAAAACTTATAAACCACATCTTTGAGATGTGGACTAAAACGCTTTGATATTGGAGGGAAAGGTAGATGGGAAAGATTGCTCAAGGAGGCAACGTTTAGAATATGTAAAACAAATAACATTTTTAGGGATGTAGGACGTAGGGGGTATATTGAAATGAAACGACTGGCACTAGATAAGGAATCTTGGAAGCTGCATCAAACCAGTCAAATGACTCGAAGACAAAAAACCTCGTTAAACAACAAACAATTGTTATCTATATTTTTTAAAGACTTCATGTAGCATTATATGAAAATCTTGGATAAAATTAATGCAGGAATAAAATTTATAATATAATTTCGACATCCAAGGTTTAAAAAAAGCTTTATGAAATAAATTTATTCGAAACAACTCTCCATGTCGAAGTGTCGACCTCCAAGATCGACACTTCGACATGAGAGGTGATGTCGACCGCCATGTCGAAGTGAAAAAATATCTTCTGAAAACAAGCTTACCAATCAGGTTTGATATTTTTCGGTGGTTTACGATATTAATCATATTTCCATTGGTAAAAGTCTGGAAACTGATATAGTATTATCTTTTTAAGAATTATTGACCATTTCTTACCCGTAATATAAAATCATTTTAATAATTATGACCTCTGATATGCTTATTAAAAGTAGTCACGCGCTTATACTTTTATCTTTAAAAAGAAATGGCCTTTCGACTTTTTTTAAAAAGGCTCCTCTTTAAAATGAAATTAAGGAATTAAGTTGATGGTTATTGAAAATTACAAAATAAACACAAAAACGTAGAAAAATTAAATAAGATGGACTTTAAATATGGCATTAAACTAAAAAAGAATAAAACTAATAATTTACTAATTTTTTTTTTAAGCAAACATATATCCAGATTGGAAACAAATAAATAACTTATTTTTTTTATTACAAAAAATTATTTATTAAACATACAGAGTACCTGAGAAAGAAAGGGAAAAAATTTCAGGCCATGTTCTACAAGTAAACATTTTTAGTACAAAACTGAAGAATGTTACAGTAGTAAAGCATCACTTTCTAAAGATGCTTTTTAAGTTTTCACATGAAGATTATGCAGACAAATATAATTTGCGGGTCCTGTAATGGAATAAGCTATATGCACATCGAGAATATCAAGAAAGATTCCCTAATGGGATTCCAAATCCGAAACTCCTTGCTTCAGCATTTCACTGTTTACCCACAACCAGTTCTTTTCTAACATGTTCATATTCTGTTGAAAACCAAGACAACTCGTATTCGATAAACAGCAGAAAGTAACTTAGCAAATTCAATATCTAGGCCGAAAAAAACAAATTTCAGATCACATCAATTTTCTAGAAGTACAATACGGTTAATAAAATCTCTATCCGTTCCACCGTACTGAAATAATTCTTGTTTTGGTTTAAAATAATAAGGCAGTATTTTTGTAACACGTTTCGATTTTTTCCTTTTGCAATAAAAATTAAATTTCTAAAAATTCTTCTTCATGTTTTTAGTTTACGTCATTTACATGGATTCCTCAAAATTATATTTATTAATTTCTTTATTTATAAATTTTGTTGCAAAATTTTATTTGCTTGCTAACAATTTAACCAAATACATTAAACCTAAAAAAAAAAAAAAAAATTGTTTTCCGACACCAATTTTTTATGTTTTACAACAATTTTCTCAAAACTTGCTAGAGAGTTTAGGGATCTGTATTATTCTTTTTTTTTTTTAATAAAAAATATAAGAAATCATAAAATTTCCATAATCTGGAGATTTCATTCCATGAATTTCAGTAAGACTTCATTTTACTCTGGGAGTAGAAATTTTTCCACAAATTATAACTCAAAAAAGAAGTGTTTCTGTACTCTTATACCCCATACCCCCCCCCCCGAAACGAATTGGTAAAAAGGAAACGTTTATAAAGGACTTAAAAAAATAAAAATTTATATGATATACACATAAAAGGAGTAGTGAATTATTTTTCAAAAACAATAATTTTACAATTAGAATCAAACAAGTAGTCTTGAGTTGAGGTTATTCCATTACAAAAATTACAAACCCGCTAAATTGGAGAGATAAGTTCAAATACCTATACAACGCCATTCTCCATCCATAAAAGTATATATAACAAATAAAGAACAACATATTAAAAAATATATGATTAATTTTTAAACGTTCAATAAAACTCTGTAATAAAAGTAGGACTGCATTTGTAATAGTCATATCCGGTAATAAAATCGTAAACGACTTTTTAATGTAAAAGTATACCATATATCATTAAAGGACATCCTGTTAAGAAAATAACAAAGACAAAATAATAAACAAACTAATCAACAAACATTAATTTAGAATTTACGTTTCGCTATATGAGAAGCAGAAATCGAATTACCAGGACATTCTTAACATAATGCATAAAAAAAAAACAAAGAATTGATAACAAAAAAGTTATCGATCAAATTTATTTAATAAGTTAAAATAAAAGACAACAATAAACTAATTTCAAATACCGCATTGAAAAGATAAAAATAAGTTTCCAATTTTTTCATTGCTTTAACAATTTGAAATCTTTAACAACTTTTACTGAATTTCATTTAAAATATCATTCAAATAAAAAATGCAGTAATCGTTACTTTTTAGATTGTATCTTTAGTCAATCTATTGTTTTTTCAAGTTTATTTATTTTTATTCTTTATTTTATGATATAAATATACCAATTAAAAAGAAAAATGTAGTCCTAAATGAAAAAAAAAAAAAATCGTCCACAAGAAAAAAAAAATTCGTTTTCAAAAAAAAAAACAGGAAGAAATGGTGTTAAGTAACCACTACCAAACGTACCATTCGACTTATAATCTGGAAATAAATGTGTTATCAGTTTTCTTGAAATTTAGCTACAAAATATGAATATAAATGAATCAAGTCATAAATCATTCAGATATAAATCAATGATGACAACTAAGAATAAAACACGTATTCAAATCACCTATGTGACCGCGTAATTCTTTATTACAGAAATATTTTCTGCTTAAGTAACTACATACAAATATAAAGATTCAACGCACCGCTGTGACTCACTGCATAAGCGTGTATAAAACACACACTGCTACAGTCAACATAACCTGAACTTAATATATATATATATATATGTATATATGTTAATATGAAAACCACATTTTAAGTGAATGGTATTTTGGTATTTCTCATATCTCAAAACAAAGAAAATTAATTTTTACCCCTTCAATCTCACCGAACAATCGAAATAATACGGTACTTTTCTTCAAAAACTGAGATTGTACTCAGAAGATCCTGAAATTAATAGATATAAGTAATTATCTTAAAAATTGTAGTCTTTTTTTTCAAAATTAATCCTGATGGTATTCAAAGTATACTTCATTTGCACCGTTTTTTTTCCATGACTGGAATCATTTCTGAATGTCATCTATCCGACTGGGTGTTAATGACCTCCTGAGATTTGACGGTCTGGATCTCTTTTCTCTGTTTTATCTGTTTAGCCTCCGGAACTACCGTTAAGGTATTACTTCAAAGGATGAATGAGGATGATGTGTATGAATGGAATGGAATGGCTTGTACAATCTCAGGTCGACCACTCCTGAGAAGTGTGGTTAATTGAAACCCAACCATCAAAGAACACCGGTATCCA
>JAAAKQ030130682.1:0-13500 GCA_010016005.3 Zanna intricata | reverse complement strand
CAGGTCGACCATTCCTGAGAAGTGTGGTTAATTGAAACCCAACCACCAAAGAACACCGGTATCAACGATCTAGTATTTAAATCCGAATAAAAATTTTTATCTTTACTAGAGAAACAGATAACCTAAGCTACCAAAAGTCGACTTTTGCGGGATCCCGATCATCAGTCGGTACAAAATTCTACATTTACATCAAATAAAAACTTACAAATTTAGAAATTTTACGTTTTTCAAGTTTTTTGGTTGTTAGCTTTTATGTTTTCTAAATTTTAAAATTTTTATTTATTTGTTTTTGTTTGATGTAATTGTAGAACTTTGCATCGACTGATCATATGGGATCCCGTGAAAGTCAACTTTTGGTATTAGTTTTTTAGGTTTTCTGTTATTGTATTTGGTGGTTAATTTGTTATAATTTCAGGTTAATTGGCACAGTGGTCGGTATGTTGATGAATTATTTGAATTTTTAAAAATTGTGTTACTTATTCAGTTCATTTTCATTGAGTATAATGAGTAATATGTTATAAATAAAGTAAAATGATTAATTAAATATTCTCTAAATAAAAACTTTGAGAATGAAATATAAAAATGTACGTACATTACGGATGTGGCTGATGGAGGATATGCAGGTATCAATTACCTTCAGTGACCGCTTTTATATCATATAGCTAACCTTATTGGATATTAGATACCTGTATCAAACACGATTGTCTGGACTCAATAACTTCTATGTAACTTATATTACTATTTTTATTTTTTTTATTATGTCAGCACACTGCAAAAGCGTTGGATAAAATAATAATTTTATCGAACTACGTTTTATAACTACTCTTTGAAAAATAAATTTTTTTTAATCTTGTATTTTTATATTTTTAAAGTTTCTGTTCGTTAGTTAACCAAGACATTAGTGTTTCTGTGACAACATTTATCTTATAATTTCTCCTATGGATACAAAAATAAATAATTTTTAATGGTCAGCAAATTTTAAATAAAATTTGAAAAATTGTTCGCTTTAACCTTAAAAGATGACTAAATGTTTTGGAAGTGTAGGTATGAAAGAAACGCGATCTTTACTGATTAAATTTTTTGTCCGTTTTTTTTCATTCCGTTTAATTTATAATAATAAAAAAAGAATATATTTTGTGAAGTTTAAACAATAAACTTCCGACGATATATTAATGAATAATTTTTATAATTTGAGAATTATAAAAAAAAAATCTGTGATGGAAAGATAAAATGATTTCTGTTATACTACATTTTCGGGTAAGTAAAATCTAATTTTCATTATACTTGAACTGTAGTGTTTATCAGTAAGTACACCACGAAAAAAATTGTCATAAATTAACTCAATAAATTGATGTAGATCAGTAAGTGTTAACTATTGAGAAATAGATCGATTATTGATGTTCATAGTTAATAACTGGAGAAATTACACGGAATGAATTCATAGAAGTTACGTTAATTGAACCCTAACGTTCACCAGTAACAATGATATTTAAATATAAATAAAGGTAACTTTGTCTTAACCTGAATTTAACTACCAGCAGGAGTCTGGTTAAACGATTCATAATTCAGCTGGATTCTTACGTAAACCAAAAATTCCGATAAGAGGAGATCGATCCTAATTAAGACATTAAGGGTTTTGATTAACCAAATCTCAGCACTGACATTACGTTTGAAGATTTTAGTTTCTCTTTTATACAGTGCCTTGGAGTACGATTAGTCTGATCTGTTCTTTCAGGCGACCCTGGCACGATGTCTCAATTTTAAAAACTCAGTGTAATAATGCTCGTTTAGTCAATGATAAAATAAAGTTCAACGTAGTTTTTCTACTGTCAAGTTATATCTAAAAGAAAGAAATAGCAAGTAACTATACTTTGATACAATTTATCTAAAATTCATAAAATAATTAGCAAAAAAAATTCTAATAGCCCAAAAATAATTTAAGTCATTTTTAATTACAACGTGACTTTTATTTCAAGTGGAGTTTTTTTTTGTTGGCTTTCACTACAGAGATCTTATTTGCAAACACATTATAAAATTATTTATGCTTATTAGTGTCAATCTTCTCGTGGAGGGGTAGCATCTTCGTTTTTCTTTCGGAAGAGCTTTGGGGATTCGAATTTCGATCAAGCTAGGAATGTTTCATACGTTAAAAATATTCCATATGTTATATTCTTACATATCAGATGGAAGCTTATATTGTAAATTGATAACCTATTTTTAAAAATTTAATTCAATTTTTTTCCCGTGTGATTCAGATTCTAATAAAAATTAATTTCAACAGAATTATTCGTTCCATTCCTTGAACTTTTGAAGTTAACTTTATTTTTATATAATAGATTCTTAAAAAATATTTTAAATTCTAATTTTAAAATATTTTGTCACTAAACTCTCCTGTTCTGGGGATCTAATATTACAGAACAAAACTAACTTATCAGTTAAAAAAAAAAAAAAACATACTTGGAATTGTAAAAATAAACCAGTTTCTGTCATGCACTCGTTCCATTATTTTTTATTTGTTCTTTGACAGAAAAATATTTTGAAGTTCATTGCCTAGTACTACGACAAAAGTCTGCTGTCCTACCCGCATACAGATGTGTTCGTATATGCTACTTTTTGGAATAACTAAATGTACTACCAGTTTCATATTACATTACAACTCACTAAATAAAATTAATTCATTTCATCATAGATCAAAACTGATAAATGTAGACATTTTAGAGTTACAAATTGATATTGAGCATTTTTTTTGTTTAACCTCTGGAACCATCGTTAAGAGCATCTTAACGATGGATCTTCAGAGCATGAGATGAATGAATTGTAGCGTGTGTGAAAAATGGTATGCCTGACCGGGATTCAAACCCGGGACCTCCAGATGAAAGGCAGAGACGCTAATACTCGCGCCGCGGAGGCCGGCAATATTGAACAATTGCCTGGATGATATTATGCAATTGTCCGATCTTATCACTTAAATTACAAAATTAAATTGAAATAATCTGTTAGTAAAATTGATACATCCGAAAATTTTTAATAATTTACAGGAAAACATACAGATATAAATTGACTATAAATTGTAAAACAAAGCTAATTGTAAATTACGTTGAATTTCAATTTGTATAACTAAGAATAGCTTACTAAAATTAGTTCTAAAAAAAAAAAAAAAAAAAAAAGATAAAATAGAAAAAAGGAAACTGGAAATAATATTACCTACTTCAGAGAAGGATGTTGAAAATAGTCTAGCTACTTATAGACTATTTTTATTTTGTTTATTGTTATCTAACGTAACCTATCTACCAGATTTTCATAAAGCACTCATTTTTCATGAGTTTTGTAGGAAAAATTCTTTTCCCGAAAATGACGGACATTACTCTTAAGTAACGTCACTTATCAATTTATTTGATTTCATTGATATTTGTTTTCTGCATGGTTCTTCAGTGGTAAAAAATAATTTCATGACAAAACTTAGCAACAATAATAAAATATCGTAATAAAAAAAAAACTTTTTAATTTCAATCAAACATTCAAACGTCAAATATAAAAATAATTACTCGATTTATGAGGAGCAGCTCAAGTTCTGATCAACAACAAAGATATTGGTAAATCTTTTTTCTTTATTTTTTTTTTAACCTCCGGGACTACTGTCAGGTATTTCTTCAGAGGAAGAAATGAATGATATACTTATGTGTACCTGTATATCAGTTATGTGTAATGAGTTAAAGTGTACCTTTTTCTTTTTCTTTAAACCTCTGGAATTATTAGGTATTGCTTCAGAGGATGAGGATGAATAAATTGTAGCGTGTGTGAAAATGTCATGCCTGACCGGGATTCAAACTCGGAACCTCCGGATAAAAGGCTGAGATGCTACCACTTGTGCCACGGAGGCCGGCAAGATATTGGTAAATGGAAAGCTTGTATTAATTTGAACTGCAAGAATTTAATTCGTTTGTTAACTTCAAAAATTATTTACACAATTTCAAACAAATTCATGAAAAAGAATTCATAATTAAAAAAATCATGTAGTGATAATTTAATTGGTTGTGAAATGTGCAGGATTTTAAAGTTGAAAGAGGATTTGGAAATAAAATTTGTGGAATAATTTCACCAAAAATACAAAAGACTAGTTCCTTTATCTCATTCCCTACCTTAACGGAGAGGAATTTAATAAATACTTTTCTGTTATTTCAAACAAAACTAATATTGATTCATTTCAAACAAAGCCACTCACCCTGAATAGTTTGGTTGATGAGTCAGTATTTTTATTTTCCGTTGTTAAGGGTTTTAAAATATTTTACGTTGAATAAAAGAAAGTAAACACTGATGAATTTTAATGAAATGATTTTAGGTATCGACAGAATTCCTGTCACTGGTATTAAAAGAAAAGGCATATGTGGTATTACTGTTTCTCTTCTTTACGGTATTTAATAATCGTATTTTTCAACAATTGAATATTTTCCAGCTCCCTTAAGACATTAGATTAGATACGTCCTAATTTTTTTTTAAACTCACACAAAACAGAATATTTTAATTTATTGAAAAATCATACCAAACCGTCAGCATCGTTTTAAGAAATATTTTTCTGCTAACAGAACCAACTCCCAATTTTTCCAAAATATTTAAATATTAGAGATATAAAAAGATGCTAACGTATATTTCTGTCTGTAATATAATACCATATGTTGGGGCTCCATAAAAAAGAAGTAATAATTTGTTTTCAAGATCAAAAAATGAGCCCCAAATAATTCTGCCTATAAATATCAATTATGTGGATTAATTTTTAGTAAATTAAAAATTCTAACTAATTCATTGTAAACAATAACTTTGTTGAAAAAGAATGTCACGAAGTCCTAAAGAAAAAATAACAGTTCACATCTATCAAACTAGAAAATACATCTTTTTTCGTTAATTTTACACAATATGTCAGTGTCCTTTTCTTTCTTTTTTCTGTTTGGCCTTCAAAACTACCGTCCAGGTATTACTTCAGAGGATGAATGAGGATGACATTTATGAATGTAAATGAAGTGTAGTCTTGTACAATCTCAGTTCGACCACTCACGAGAAATATGGTTAATTGAAACCCAACCACCAAAGAACACCGGTATCCACGATCCAGTATTCAAATCCGTATAAAAGTTTACTAGAATAAAAGTTTAAAGTTAAAGTTAGTATAAAAATCCCTATAAAAGTTTACCTTTACTAGAATTTGAATCTTAGAATTCTCGACTCTTCGAAATCAGCTGAATTACGTTGATGAGCCCGACATGTCACTGACATAGCCCGCTATGTCAGTGGGCTTCCGTAGCTTTTTTCAATTCATTACCGATCAGTTTAAAACATATTCTCACCGATTTAATTAAAATAATCTTTAAATTTAATCTAAAAAAAAATTCTATTTTATCAATGTTAATCAGTCAGTGGATTTAAAATGATAATTTAAAAAAAAAAAAATTGAATTTTCTGATCTTGTAATGTGAACAAAATGTGCTCAAGTTATGTTCACTAACGCCTTTTTAATTATTTATTTTTTATTCAGTCTGTGTTTGCATATATCTAATTTAATATTCGTTATGTAATTTTACTAATATAGGATTAAACTACATCGAATTTTTTATACAATAATTTTCTGTGTTTTTATGTTGATCAAAGCAAATCCATCAGTCAAATGCTTGAGCAGGTTCCTTTTTTATGCCCATGGAGGAGAATACCCATCCATTTATGAAATTATTAACGTGATCTAGTACTATTGGCAGATCAGAATAAAATATTTATTTATTTACGGTGTCTTATTGGTAAAAAAACAGGCGAAATCTTTAGTTTGGTCTCAAAGATTTTAAATAGAATTGATATATAGTGGCTTAAAAACTACAAAGTAATGCATCGGTTAAATTAATACATGTTATTTAAATCCAGAAACATGAATCTATTTGAGGTACTTGAATGCTACCTCAAATAGACTTATAAGTATACTTTGATAGTATATTTAAAGTATAGACTTATAAATAGGCTTTGAGGTAGCCTTGATATTAAATTTCGAATTGTATTTAAATTTTAAAATGTTAAATTTCATTTAAAACCTTTAATTTAGATATTTATTTTCAGGAAAATCTTAAAGAATGATACTTCCACTTTGTAATTTCATGTGAATCTATGATCCAATTCTATAGATTGTAAATCTGAAAATTAGATTTTAGCTTTTAATTTATCAAAATAAAAATTATTCAATATGTATATTAGTTATTCATTGAACTTGTGAACGAGTAAAAGTTTTAATTAAATAAAAAACAATGAGGATCTGTCTGTAAGTTACTTAAATATGACGCACGATTATGTGGATGGAAGAAAGTTTTCCTTAAGAAAAGGTAGCTTCACCTCAGGTAATATCTAATATCTGGAAGAAAAGCACCTTAGGTATTATTTCCAGCATGGCCTGAGGTACATTTCCGGGTGGTCAATCATTTCATTTCACAGTTTCTTTGTGGGAGATCATTCCTTTTCCACCGTTTATCCCTTTTCTTTGATACTTTTCTCTCCGATAGTTTACTGTGGATTTTTGTGCTAGACATCTATTGGATACGAGATTTAAGAAAATGGAATCCTCTTTACGTTTTTGTTCTTCAATAATTCTTGGTACTTTATTTTCTATTATATCATAACTGAACTTAAATAGTCCAACCTGAGGTTGTGGTGCGTATCGGGTAAAGCCTTTTAAACCAATTAAGTACAGTAAGAAAATGAAAACAAAAACCGGCGAAATTTTTAAAATTATATAAAAAAATTTAACAATTTTTCTTGCTTTTAAAACTTATGTTTTAAAAAAAAAATATTAAAATTCATGAACTTACATTATAAATGTATTAAAAGTATATTTAATTACTTCTTGAATCTCTTATTATAAATTACACTTGAAATCAGCTCTTTTTGACATTTTTTAATTAAAGAATTTGATTTAATGAAAACAAATATTTAAATTCAAATTATTTGTAAAAATAGTATTTATCAATTAATTTAAGCAATTTAAAATTTGTTTAAATTTTTTAATTTAATGTTTAAGAGCAACGAATACTGTAAAAAAAAGAGAATCACAAAATATTGAAAAAAGGATGAAATATTATCAAAAAGGTTTTTAAAAAAAATCCTCTAAATATAATATTTAAGTCTTTTATTTACACTCTTTTATTAGAATTTACTGTTGAATTGTTTCTACTGGGAATAAAAGGAAACAGCATTAATTATTTCAGATTTTGCTGACTGATAATATAGGAAAATAGGAGGGGATACAAATTTTTTTATTTGACATCCAAGAAAATACAATTGATTGTAAAACCTGCAGTTTATCTTAATTGTGATAATTAAGGTGTTTCATTTTATGTGCAACATTTAAAACTTTTCTTTAAGTTTTACATTTATTATAATTAATAATAATAACTGGAAGGAAATTTCAAATTTCTCAGTTGAGTTCGTTAAATTTTCTGTCGTTCAAACTAATATATGTAGATTTCAACTATGTCATTTTAAGTACAGAAGAATTATTACAAAAAAATATAACCGTCTTTTAAAACACAGTTCCACACTAAATATTAAAAACAGGTTCTTTTTAAAATATTTTTAATATAAAATGCGATTGTCGTACATTATGTTTTACCATATACCCTGTAAAATTTATTATTTAACAGCACAACTTATTGACCATTGCTTTACTACAGTATAAACTATACAGAATTGTAGAAGAGAATAACAGTGCTCTGCATTACTATAATGTACTTATATAGGGGACCCGCATAAAAAAAATGACACCTGGTCAACTTTAGCTAGGCTTCCATAGATCATTGTCCGCCTATTTGGATAAACATCTTTTGTAAAAGTAATCTACATTCTTTGTATCGCGTACATTAATACGTCACAGGATGTAACGTATATTATAATGTGAAAATAACCATTTTTTTCCCTATCATTTTTACATTATATAATACTATGTAAATTTCCTTCGAAAAACATGAATGAAAAAACTCACATTTAAAATTTGGACTGTTTAAAACCCCAAATAACCATTATTTATCGGCCAGAGAATGGTTGTGATCCAGTAAATAAAAAACCGTTATTCGAAAGCAGTAAATTTTATTGTAAGCGCCGGAGTTATACTTGTGAGTAAAGAGTTGAATTTTATTAATCGAGAACCTCTGTTCTACAACAAAAAAGAATTAAAAGAAATACAGAAAATATAAATACAAAATTAAAGTTGTTTGGTAGTAGGGATTTTTAATACGTGGATAAGTTTAAATTAATGAGTAAATCTTTAATGAGATTAAAGAATAGTTAAAATCGGTACAAAAAAGACATAGAAAGACCTTAGACGTAAATATTTTTTTTTGTACTAGTTGATTTTTCTGAATTGATTAAATTATTTATTCATTTTTGTTCTATGGTATAACCTTTTAGTATTAAATAATTTCCACATTCTACGTCCTCAATCACTTCTTTAATCTGTCTTTTCTTGTTGTTTTTACCCTTTATATATATATATATATATATATAGGTACAATCATTACTCGAATAAGGGAGGCAGTTGTTATCCAAGAAGCAAGAATAAGAAAACTGCATTAGTTACTTTTTTTTTGTTTAACCTCCGGAACCACCTTTAAGGTATATCTTCAGAGGATGATATGAATGAATTATAGTGTGTGTGAAAAATGTCATGCCTGACCGGGATTCGAACCCGGGACATCCGGATGAAAGGCTAAGACACTACCACTCGTGCCACAGAGGCCAGCGCATTAGTTATTTGGAAACTTCCAAATGTCATACGAATCTTAATGAATCAATCACTCTTTAAAAATTCTTTTTAAACTAACCTTGCAAATTTATATTTTATATTTTAATTATAGCATTAATATACACGTTTTCAGTGTTTCCGAACAGAGATTTACTTTATTTTACTTTTGTTTTGATATTCGGTGGCTGAATATCACTTGACAACATTTAATCATTAGATGTAAAATACATGTGACCCGCTAGAAGATAAGACTGAGGATTAAAATATTTCTCATGCCACAAAAATCTCAGGAAGTAGTTACATGAAAATACGAATACATTTTTTCTTATATTCTTCTGAGCCGAAAATATTTTATCCTCTATTCATACTTTTTAAAAATATCCTAGGAAGAAATGATGGTGAAGTATTTTAGAAAATAATTGGGTTTATGTAATATAAACAAATATTAATCATTGAATTCTTCAGTTAATTTTCTTTTTCATCCGCTGACCTGTAGATGATAACCACTAACTTAAAAAATTTGAAG
The DNA here is from genome assembly GCA_010016005.3 of Zanna intricata. NCBI lineage: Eukaryota > Metazoa > Arthropoda > Insecta > Hemiptera > Fulgoridae > Zanna > Zanna intricata. The sequence continues at coordinate 4,210 of JAAAKQ030130682.1, read as the reverse complement.
TTTTTAAAAAATATTTATCTATCTAGTAATAAAAAATTTACGAAAACAATTATTAAACTATTCTTCCGACCGCTTTATGTATTGACTAAAAAAAGAAAAACGAATAATAAAACAATTCTAATAATCTTTTCTCTATTGACAGTGATTATTAAATATTACTTTCGGTAATGTTAACACAGAAATAACACATTGAAATTAATAAATTTATTTTTAATTTACTTCTAATGAATAGACGTGAAATATTTAAAATCCTTTCCAGCTTCAACCTGACTTGTTTATCAACATACGGGGAATATATATTAAGCGTATCGAAAATTTGTTGGAAATATCTAAAAATGATTGCAGAAAGGACCTTCCGAATCCGCATCTACTGTTTTCTAGGCTTTATTTCAGTAACTTATAGCAATGGTTATAAGAAATAAGGGTTCGGACTCAAAGCTTAGGATTATATATACATTTATAAATAATTAGAAAATAAAACACTCATTTAAATGATAATTTTAAAAACTGCCAAATTTGTGATTGACAGCCATAAAACAGATTAAAAATATTATTCCTGCACAGATTCCTAAAAGAATATAATTTATTTTCTTCCATACGAAAAACTGATTGTGATCCGTTTATAGAACACTATCATAAAATATGCGACCTGATCAAAAACTAAAGCAGCTCTTAAAATATTTAAATTACTTGAATTACTTCATAACAATAATAAGATATTTCTCCGTAATAAAATCTATACTTTTAAACGTAATCGTAGACGAATAATGTGTTTTAATAAGTGTAATGAATTAAATAGGTTGTGTGAAGAAAATAGAGCTTTCTGAGGACCAGGCACCAGGGCACGTACACCAGAACCTCAAAAAATATCGATGATTTAAAAAAAATAAAAAATAAGTGCATTTATTTTCAATTGATTAAAGTATTTTAGCTAAGATTTGCATTCTTATGCATAGACGCGCAAGGCTAAAAATGAGATTAGTTACATTATTAAATAAATATTAGAAAACATTTACATTTTAATAATGAATTATAATACATTTTACAATAAATTATTACATTATATTATTATTCTATTTCTGCAATGTTTATATTCTTTTTATTATCATTATCTTCTAAAATTTCTGTAATATTTACATTATTTGAATTATCAGATTCTTCTAAAAATGAAACAATTGGTTTATAATAAGTGTACATAAACATTTTTTTAATTAATATTTTATTTTTTTCTTTATACTTCATAAATTGTTTTGCTATGCTATTATTACACTGAATTAAAACAATTTTAAAATTAATTTTATATAAACAACTTAAACACTTCAATACGTATAGACATACACAACCATATGTACAAAGAACGCTCTCCAGATAACTACAACAGTCTTTCTATACTGTATTAATGTGTATACATTAATACAGTATATTATATGTACGCATATATTCTCAATAAGCATATATGTATATATATGCGTACCAGTGTACAGAAAAAGAGAAAAAGAGCGGGAGAAAGAAAGAGAAGTAGAATCAAGTCTTTCTTTACTGTATATTGATGTAAACCTATATGCGTATATGCGTAAGTATACAGAAAAAGAGAGTGAGAGAGAAAGAAGTGTATCGGGAATCACCGACGGATCATCGATGTTTTTTCTCCCACCTCTCATTCTATATATATTATGTGCATATGTGAATAAATTCTCGCTCCATGTCTTTCTCTTCTATATATATATATGTTTAGCGTCTAGTGACGATTTTTGATTACGAGTCGCTATTTTTTCTCCATGCAAAAGTCTATCACAAAGGTATTCGGCACATCGCGCCAAAAAAAAAAGTTTTCACTTCAAAAATAAAATATAAAAATATAAATAAATATAATTCAACGCCAGTTTTTATGTAAAAAACTGACGTAATTCCGCTTCTTGCAGTCTATATTACCAATAAAATAGGTCTTTAAATATAGAGGGAACTCTAGGTATCTTTAAATATAATATGAATTATTGAGGTATTATTTCCATTATAAGAGATTGATAGTTTTTATTAAGAAGTGAAGTGAGAAAAAATCTGTTAAAAGATATCTCTCGAAAAAAAAAACGAGTAGAATTTGAAAAAACCGTTACAGAGTGCACATTTAAAGAAAAACAAAATGATAAAAAATCTATTTATTTAGCTCCTGAATCGTTCATCAAATCTAAAGAAAAATATTAAAGAATTTTATATTTAATAGAAAATAAACAGTATTTTTTTATATAAAATAAATTTTATGAATTTTATTAACAAAATTTTTATATATTTTATAGTCTTTAATTTTTATCTACCATTTTTCCCCGTGAAGTAAACCAAAACTGCTATTGACAAAATAATGATCTGCAGGCAAAAAATCATGATTTGCTTGGGGAAAAAATTACTTTCTTATATTTTAATACGAAAAATCTGAATTTAACAAAGAAAAGAAAATATTGGCCTTTCCTCAAAATTTCATTTGCAGATACCGTTAAACTTTTCTTATAGAACATGAATTTCTTTAGAGACTAAAAATTACCATTCATGAGAAATTTTTATTAAACATTTAAAAGTTTTAAAAATGTTGAATTAGACGTTTGAAACGCGGTTATTAAGTTTAAGATAGTGTTTTAAAAAAGGAAAACTACTTCCATAATACCAACGTATGGAAATACTGATGAATTAATTTTTCTTTGTATTCAACTCGGGAACCAGAAGTTGTAGTAGTGATTAATGAAATATCGGAATATAAATTATTTTAGCTATACGGTTTACGAAAATAGTGATAGTGATAGCTAAACCCCGATTTCTGATTTATTAATAGATTATACAAATAAATCGTGCGAAAATAAAGTGCTGTTATTCTATGCATTTTATTTAACTGAATAAGTGTAATCTATAAAATTGTAAAATTTTATACATTCTATGAAATAACAAGCCGAGGAGTTTTCCCCGTGTTTCAGCCTTTCATCCAGAAGGCCTAAGTTCGAATCCGGTCAGGCATGACATTTTTCATCTTAAAAAAAATTTCATTTCATATATCCACACTTCTTTCTTTTTCTGTATAGCCTCCGGAACTACCGTAAGGTATTAACTTTAGAGGATGAATGAGGATGATGTGTATGAATGTGAATGAAGTGTAGTCTTGTTCAATCTCAAGTCGCCATATACCCACACTTTTTTTTGTTGTTGTTTTAACCTCCGGAACCACCGTTAAGGTTTATATCCAGAGGATGAGATGGAATGAATTATAGCGTGTGTGAAAAATGCCATGCCCGACCGGGATTTGAACCCGGAACCTCCGGATGAAAGGCCGAGACGCTACCACTCGCGCCACGGAGGCCGGCCATATACCCACACTACCAAGCTTAATGCTTATGTTTTTCGTGAATTAATCATTTAAAAAATAATAATAAGTAAATAAATTTTTAAAAGTAATGGCAGAACTTATAATGACGTACTATTATGAGACCCAACGGATCTGAATAAAAAGAAGAACATCATCTCAGTTATCCTGAGATTATGTTTGTAAGGATGGTATACAGTGATAAATAGGTTCAGAAATTATAAAATAAAAATGGAAGTTGAATTTATATTCAGTACTGAAACGATCCAACACACTTAACTACAACTGGTTTAATTATTTAATGCATGTAAATAGTGACAGAATTCGGAAACAGTTGATGGTTTACAAGCCTGGTGGAAAACCCAACTTCGGAAGATCCACAAACAACGGATTGTTTGTTTTTTAAAATAGCAGAAAAGATGGATATCGCTTAGCACAAGAAGAGAATATGAAAATATTTGGAAAACATCTTTGTGTTTGGAACTTTATGTATCCTTAAGCCCATGAGAAAAAATATCTATATAAATAGTGTATGATAATTACTATTACGGAACATTTATTTCGGATGCTGATGGATATAGCTTATTATATTTATCATCTTCCTCTAATATAACACATTGTGTCAAATAACCACGTTTATTATTTAATACCGTAATTAATGACATTAATTATGTAATACTGTAATAATTAAATGAATCATTTCTGAAAGTTGAGAAATTAATCTCAGAAATTCTCAAACTTATAAACATGCGAAAATTTTATTATCCTACAGTAGAGTGCATTTGAAAACATTATACAGGGTGTATCAAAACTGCACGGCAATCTCTCGGAAACGGATTCTATATCTAAAAATAAGAAAAAAGTTTC
>JAAAKQ030130638.1:0-13501 GCA_010016005.3 Zanna intricata | reverse complement strand
TGCCTGACCGGGATTCGAACCCGGGACCTCCGGATGAAAGGCCGAGACGCTACCACTCGCGCCACGGAAGCCGGCAATAATAGTATTAACTGTATTTTCAATGTTATAATATTATTATTATTATTATTATTACATTAGGGAAAATAAAGTAATTAAAATGTAGTAATAGAACATAATAGAAAAAATACAAATTTTAGATTTGAAACTTTTTCTCCTGTAAATAAAGATTTCATATTATAATCACAATTCTCCAGCATTTTAAATATTCATAGCTAACAAATAATAAAAATTATTTTAACAAAATTTAAATAAGTTTTTCATTAAAACATAAATTAATACAGCTGTTGTACTTTAATGAACTCTGCACAACAAAAAAATTATATATATGTAACAAACTAAAGACTTAGAGAATCCTTTATGGATTTTAAATAAGTAATCACCATCTACTTTATAAATAAATACGTTTTATTTGTTAAAATAATACGATGTATTACTATAATATTATATACATTACAACTAGTAGTGTGGATTTAGTCTTTTTTTACACTTTATAACTGATTTATAAAATTGTACTGAGTTTCTCACTGACAAAACGCTATACCTTAAATTAAACTACACTAAAGTTCTATAATAAATATCTGAATTCCCAAAATAAAATATTGTAAACTGTTTAAAATATATTATTTTCTGATATTCCTTATGATCGTAACTTTTATTGAAAAATACTTATCTATTACTGCGTTTTTACGTGTGGGATCTCATTATTATTGAGTGTGACGGTAGCCGATTTGTTTTTTTATGATATATTACCATTAACAAAGTAAGTTGCTTATTTTATTGTATATAATTTCTGCTAATTAAATATAAGAATGGTAAATTTGAATTTGACTTACATGTTTACTCATTTATACCTTTATATGCTATTTATTTATATAAAAAATTATAAAATTAACGTTTTTAACTTAGTGTATGTTTCGATTTGATTATTTATTATGTATGCAGGAATTTTTTTTCTTCATAAGAACGTATTTTTATATGAATTAAATTTTTTTTTAACTATTATTTAATATTCTGTTAATGATCTTAAATGTCCCAAAAAAGCTTTTAAAATAACTTTTAAGCCATATAAGAATGATAAACAAGATACTTCATTACATTGATTGGATAAGGAACCAAATTATAGATTTTCATTTATTGATAATATACAAATATTATAAACAGCAACAAACTTAACCTTTTACTCTAAGGAATTCCACATAAGAATAAATACCAGCAAAACAAAAAAATGTAATAAATGATAAAGTAAAATTAAATATGACAATAGGATTAGGTAAATAATGTATTAAATTTAAACTTTAAAATATTTAAATTATGGTAACAAAAAATTAGTTTCATTACCTACCAGCAGATTGTACTAACAGCAAAATAGTTAATTTTATTTCAGTGACTGAAGTGGTGAACATATCTCGTCATAATTTTAGTATTTTTTGCTATTTTTAAAAAAAATTAAATTATACATATAATTTATAATGATATAAAAATTCCTGCAAAATACTAAACGTAGGAAAAAAAATTAAATGCATCAAATGAGAAAAATAATAACATTTTATAATGTTTTAATTAAATAACTTTAGATTCCGATATTTTATTCTGATTTATAATAGATAGTAGAGATATAAAGAAATAATAAACGATTTTAATTTTGGAGGGAGTTTAAAGTAAGAAATTCTGACCTGCGGACAAGGGAATTGTTAAGTCACGAACAGTTCGTCTGTTGGGCTGATGCCAAAATTTCTTGGCTTCAGTCTTTGATCTCTTTAGAAAAGAGGATATTCAACTAACCCACTTCCGAATTTCAATGAATTTTAGAAATTTTATTAAAGTTTTTAAGTAGTGATCTTAAGTTTCAATGAATTTGATATTGCACGCTGTTTTACAACATACCATTACATTTTATAAGGTGTGAATACAAGTTCAGTTATTATTTTTCGTTAAACACGATATCAGTCGAGCTAGATTTATTTTATGAGTATACAGTAGATGTAATCTCATTTTGGATACAAATAAATGTTTATGACCCTTGTAATTCTTTCCTAATACTGCAGGTATATAGAACTACAAATCATTGAATTCCTTTTAGTGTCTCATACCAGTAACTAATATTTTTTATCGATAACTCACGTGTTTTCATTATACTTATAAAATAACATTTCTTTACATTGATTAACATTTATTTGAAGTTTTAATTACTTACCTTGTATTTATTATTATTTAACAAACCAGTAATAATAACCATATTATTTGGTAAATAGCTTTGCTAAATTATTCTTCTTTTATTAATATGGAATAGGGTTGAAGATATTTCTAATTCTGAAGCTTTACCTGATATTAGTAACTTAATTAACGTGTAAATTAACTTAATTAAAAAATTAAATAATTTTTATTTAATTTCATATTTTTATAGTTTAGATCGTAAATATGCAGAAACGGTTATAATTTTATAACCTTAGCTCGTAATTTTATTTTTCTCATGAAAGAAAAATTGAAATAATTTATTAGAAATTATTTTTATAATTCCGCAATGATTGTTAATGATCACAGATAAGGTTTATGTTACTCCCAAAATAAGACCATTATTATCATGAAAAACAAGCTTTCATCTCAAAAGCGTAATAAAAAAAATGAGGAATGGAGTGGTTTCCGATTTCCTTACTCACTGAATCAAGTATGCGGTTGCATATCAACATGCAACAATTGTCCAGCAATTGATATTTTTACTCAGTGTACTCAGGCACGGATTGAATAGTTAAAATCATTATTTTTTTTTTTGAGAAAATAACTCAGATCGTTGTCTCTGTACTTGAGTTATTTTGCATGGTTCATAGCATTAAACTCAATGATGAAATTGATATATAGGGTTGAAATTTTGTGAAAGATGATTTATGGATAATCTATAACAAATAAAATAAAATAGAATCAAGAAACTGGTACTAGGGATTATATTAGAAAGGAAAGCTCAAGTTCAGTAAAAAAATTCTTATTTAGTTCTGTGCAAGAAAACAGATTCCATTTTCAAAGGCCTTATTCTTTTGCAGTCGGATTTGAATCTTTTTTTAGAATACAACGCATTACATTCGTTACATTAACGAGAGTAGACCCTATACACAAGTATCAAGTTTTAAGACACTCACTACACTGTGACTCACTATATAAGCGTGTATCAAAAATAACCACTACACAATTAGCAAAAAGACACTTTTTTTTAAATATATGTTGAAGGGGAAACTTTGTGTGTTAACAAAATATATAAAATATAGAAGTCAAAAAGGCAATAGATAAAGGCTGTTGAAATATAGCATAAAAAATATTCATCTGAAGTGAGTGAAAATTGTAAAGAAAGTTTTTAATTGAAGTAAAAAGATTAGTATCACAATTTTGTAATAGAAATAGGTAGCTGTGCTGTGTATTAAGGTAATCAAGATTATTTTCTTTATTATTGGAAAGAGATTAATTAAACATGATTATAATCATTATACTAATATTTATTACTCACTGCTGTTTTATTTTCGCTATTTAGTTGCTATTAAAGTAATATTTTACTTATTTCTTTATTATTACTACTGCTTAATAATAATACTAGAGCTCACATCGGCCTTCTCATCTAGCCAGGAGGCTCCACTCCCTCTATCGCTACTGCGTTCATTATCTGCAGGCCTGTGAAAATAATATTGACAAACAATAATTAAAGCCTGTTCAATTTATAAAAACTCATAAATAATTATTAATATTATTTATAATTAAGTTATCTGTCTATTACTATTATAATTTCTTTAGAACAAGTTTGAGTTTGATCAGCACAGGACTTGAAAATTTGTGATATGAAGTAAGCGCGTTTCGCAATAGTCGGCCTCATCTTCCAACTCCCCAACCGTAAATCTAGAAATTCCTCGGCAACTATCTCACGGATTCTCCAGTTGATCTCCTTGGAAACAGTTCATAGAGAGTCTCCACCAACTGAGTCATGGGCAGTCTAGGCAGAGCCCTACCAAACCTGCTCATAACTATTCTATAGCGGTCTATATAATACTTAATAATTCATTAAGTTTAATACACAGATCTTTCCATTTACCCCGCTTGGACCTGGCAATAGCTCCCCGGAGGTCCCTTCTGGCTTCTCTCAAGGTGGTTGTCGCCCTCTCATTGTCAGCTGGTTCACCCCGCCTCCATCCTCGTGTTAGTCTCCTACGGAATGTAATATATTTTCGCCTTATCTCTTTTATTATATGATCCGCATGGTCACTTCTAGACCTTCCTGCCTCTGCGTATTCATGTCCAGAACGCTCAATGACCACCTCAATATAGCTGTCTGAGCGTCTCAGTTTGCAATAGAGGCCAATGAATCATACCAACCCTGAGATTTACTGATTAACGTAAATTCCAAGACTGATCTCCTGTCCCCTCTGTGAAACGTGTGCACAGTTGTTAATGCACCATCTCAGTGCGCTGCCTGCCCCGCTCATTTTCCACCTCAGCGCTCAGCTCGTTGAATTATTATTGGGCCTCCCTTGTTTCTAACTCTAGCGCCAAGCCGTCCATGATCAGAGAGAATTACTCCAGCGGTATATTTTGGGACACGAACAACTAAAGAGCTCCAACCTGCAACCTCGACCCAGGAAAATTCTCTATCACCACGTCTGCTGGCAACAAAACGCTTTCCATCTTCCACGCCAATCGTATAGTATGAAAATATATCCCTCCAAATCTGAGGTTGGAAATGGAAATGACTGGGGACACGGTATTGGTAAAAAACCGGAGGGGAGAGTTTGAGTGAAACAGAAGGAATCTGTATGGAATAAGAAAGGAAGATTCCCCTTATATTAACCTGATGGGACTTAGAATATTTTTTGCGAGAAATATTCCAAGTTACTGTAGTTACGATTGTTTTTTTACTAAGTGGACGATAACGCCACTCACCTGTCTAAGTATGAAAAAAGGTTGAAGTCTTTTTAAGTTAGGTACAGCCTGTTGCTATGCACTGTAATAGCTAAAACATAAATCGCAAAACTGTATTAATCCATCAACCAAAACTCATGAAGCTATACACTTATCCAGTAATCTTCCACCAACAGATCCTTCCAACTAATCAATTCTTAATAGCAAATAGGAAAATTTTCCAATTTCTTAATAGGAAAATTCTTAATATAAATAGGTTTGCTCTCTATACATATTAAGGCAATCAAGATTATTTTCTTTATTTCTGGAACTATTGTATACACTCCGGGGTCATAAAGCCTGCAATTAAATTTCTTAATGACTGGTTTTGTAGTTATTACTTTTATCGGGAAGGAAAACGAAATGTCTTTTTCACGTGTGTAGTAGTAAAATGGCATGTAATACTATATACCTATTACCATTAATTTTTTCATCTTTTTACATAATTTTTTGTATTTTATTTATTTAGTTTATTTCTTCACACATGTATATATATATATATATACATTTTTTTTAAATTTATATCTTTAAATTTTTTTATCTCTCATTTTTCTGTATAAATTTTATTATCTTTGTTAACATTAAATATTTATAAATCTATGTATAGCATCCATATACCTTCATATAGCACATTTATATGTATATATATATATATATATATATATATAGATTTTAATAGCATCTGTTTATTTATTTTGTACTGTATGTTATCAAAGTTTCATCAGTTTTTTCTCTTCTTCCACGTAGAAAAATATTTTGGGCAGTTTAATTAAACCCAGTGCAAAGAATTCCCTGTCTGTTTCTGAAGTGTTTTCTATTGTAATTTATAAGTTATAAATTGATTTAAATTAAAATTTTTTTTTTTTACTATTATTTTATAATTTAATTATAGTGTGGAGTTCAATCATTTTTACTCATGAAGTTAAAATAAAAAGATATGCAAAATACAAAATTATTATGTTAAGGACTGAATTTTTACGAGATAAACTTATATTTTCAGATATGTAACAATGTATTCTAGGTACACCTTTCAATATTGCTTAAATTTTTCGTAATAACATGTTTTAGTAATTTAATACTTTAGGTTTGAATTTGTCTTTTTGAAATAGTTATTTTATTGAATCTTTAATAAAATTATGTATAGATATTTTATAAAAATGAATTTTCTTTAATGAATCTTTTTGAATCATACAATTAATATAAGCTTCAATTAATATATCAATTATCATATAGCGGTTCAATTAATATATAGCGGTTATATAGTAATTAGTATAGTGGTATCACATTCTTTTTCAAAATAAAAATAAAAGTTTCCTTGTAACTATAAATAATCGAATTGTTTCTTTTATGAAGGTAGTGAGTCATTCTAATAAAGATCTATTGGATGTGTTTTGAAAATTTATAGCAGTTCCTGTGTAATTCTCGTTCTTACCCTCTGATTTGCTTCCCCTACATATAATTAGTGGTTTCCCTTTTTACAACGCTCCACTATAGTGTTAATATAATTGATACAGTTAAAAAAAAATTGATAAAACATTTTCGATAAATTATAAAGGGAGGTTATTACTTATATACTTGAAATAAATTACCCATATCAGAGAAAGTTTTACTGAATAGAAGTAAATTTAAGTTAAATATTTTTATTTAATTTTTTTTCATATTACTTTATATACATTTCTTACAATTTTAATCAATTTAATTAATTTCCTTATCAGTGTAAAGGATAAATTTCATCTTTACATCAACTATTAGATTTTCATTACATACTTAAGAGGGACAATTATCTGCATAAAAAAGATATATTGAACAGTATATTTCTGATTTTAGACTTCTTAAACGTCCAATAAACATTCTACGGAAATCACTTCTCTTTATCAGAGTTCAGTTGCCCATCATTCTTTCAACATGTTTCATCCAAAACTGATGTTAGTTTGCTATTCTTTCGTTAAAGACGTAAATTCCCAATCCGTCATTAATATCTGAAATTAATTTATCATTAATATAATGAAATATTTATTTTAAAAACCCCTTAAAAATTACATACAGTTCCAAAGGATATAAGTTTCTGAAAAAATATTTGATGAAAACTTAAGTTTTGAAAATTCATTCCTATTCCTATTAGGACAATCATTTCCCACAATATCCTAAGTGTCATGAAATTTAGTTCAAATTCTGGTGAGGCTATGCACACTATAAGCTTAATTATTAAAAAATGGATAATATTGATGAGACAGGAAGCATTTTCTACAGAGAATGTAGAGACAGAAGTTAGAATTATAAGAGATGAATATTGAGGAAATCGATAAATGATTAGAAAAATTATATACAATTAGGAAGAAAGGCTGTTTTTGTTCGGAATCGGATATGCAATACATATTACAGCCTCTTCCATAAACAGCCACTGTGCTTGTTGTCAGGAAGTACACCTTTGCATCATCTAATATTGAATTGCTGTTTGATGTTACAGATAATTTTTAGCAATAGCGAGGATGGCATATTGTTTCTCTTTGTATTTCTAATTATTTTATGTCTTAACAGTTTAAGAAATCGTGCAGCATTTTTGGTTAAATTTATTCAAGTTTCTATTAATATTAATATAATATCTTGGTTTCTCTATCTTAGAGTGAAAATAATTTAACTTTTTAGACCGGAGACTATTAATATCAACTAACCTAGTATGTGAAGGGAAGTAATCTACTTAATTTTTTTTTTTTTAACGATGAGGTGGAGGATCGTCATTTTCGGGCAACATGTCGAGCTCGCTAACAGGTAATTTTTTAGTAATATCTAATGCTTAGAATAATAATATATAACAGTTATTGAATATATAAAATAAAATTTTATTACAAATTTTTATTTCTTTAAAGTAATTCTGAATTGGAAGAAAAATTGTTTATTGATGATGGTGGTCATACATGACGTAGCATAATTGTAATAATTTCATAAAACTCATTTAATTGTAGATATATTAAAAAACATAATAATTTCATCCAATCAATCTACTGTTGGGAACTAAATTAATTAAATAGTAGTATAAATTAATTAAAGATGATTAAACAGAATAACACAACTAGCAATAGAATGAAAATTGATACGTTTTTCATTTTTTAACTTATGTTGTTTTTTTTCTTTACAGTAAAATTAACCATAACAATTAAATTCAGAAATATTTTTTGTAGAAATTTCTTAAAGTAATTTTATGTTTTCTAAATACCTAAATGCTATTTAGAGTTTGAGATTTCAAAGAGTAAGTTGAGGACTAAAGTTTGATTGAAGTTTCTTCATACCAATTTGTCCCTCCTATCTTTCCCCGAGTTTCTTCTCCTGCCTTATTTCTTAACCACAAACTTTCTTTAGCACATTGTCTCATCAATTTACCCATTTATTTTTACGCCTTAATTTCATATTGAACTCCTTCTCATACCGTACTCCCCGTATCAGTTAAGTTATAAAAAATTTCCTTGCACAATCTTTTCAAACTTCTTAATTAGTCACTTTGTACTTAAGTTTTTAACAAGGTAGCTTCATCTTAAAATGACTCTATACCACTAATAACTTCTTAGTTTCTTCTTTCTCTTTTTTACCTTGCCAAAAAGAAAACTTCATTTTTCTTCAGCTATCTAACTCATTTCCCTTAATTGAGTATATCCACTTATAAACTGACCTTTATTAAAGTAAGTCTGCTTTTTATTTTTAGCGAGATAATTTTTTTATTTTGAATCAAATTTTCTAATCTTAAGAAATAAATTTATTTATACTTTCTGAAAATAAAAATAAATAAATATGAAAGCTATAATAAGAACATCTGTTAAAAATTAAAAAAAAAAAACTTTTATGCTGTTTATAAATCTCATAATACGTCTTACATAATTTGCAATTAAGTGTATGATAAAAATGTAAATATATTTTGTTTGCTTTTCTAAAAAAAGTAAACAGAAACATCTGTTTTTTTTTCTATATTTCTTTTTCAGAATATGCGGATAAAACTGTATCACTGGTTTATAACATTTTTATAGATCCATGATGATATATTCATTCGAATTCATTCATTATTACACGAAGGTCTAAGTTATATTTAACTGTATGTATATATATAACTGTATGTGTGCAAAGACTATATCACTAACCAATATTAATCTACGTTTCTTTATGAATTACTGTATTAGGCTGTGCTACTATCATGTACTCATCGGTATAATTGTTTTTAGTTAATGATATTAAAATACATTTGATACATTTAATTAATTATTAATAAGTATATAATATTAATAAACAATAGAATATAATACTAAGTTTTTCATATTTATGTGAAATTAAATTAAAAACAATATTTAATTTATCGATACGTTATTTTATAAATTTTTTTAGGATCTCTACTTTTTATTTTTTTAATACAATAAATTTTTAATTTTTTTTTGCAGACTCGATATTAACGAACCCTAAAGATACCGATCCCCGTATTAACAGAACTAGTGTTAAATTAATTGTGCTTTGGCGTTCTTAGGATCAATGAATTTATTGAGGTGTAATGGCATAGGCTTAAAAATTATATCGGTGAGAAAAACACGATAGTAAGTCATGAAAATTACGCAGCCTACCCTGAATTAAGTTATGAAAAGTATAATAATGATGTAATTTGTTTTGATCAATCACATCTGGGCAAGAAAATAAAAAATGAACATCATTACTTCATAGTTGACGCTCACCAATTAATGTGTTAATATCAGTCTTTTCAGAATTAAAATTTTATATTTAGTTTAACACAGGCATGATTTACGTATATTTTGAGCAGTACAAATTCCTGAAAAGTAATTTAAAAAAACAGTAAAAACAACTAACGATAAAAAATATTTCCTGTGTAAAGAAAAGATTATTTGAATAGTATTTTAAATTGTTTAAATAGTGTATTATTTTTTAAATTACCTAGTCCTGATGGAAGCAATACGGATATTTGGATTTCCGAAAAATCGGGGTTCGGATAATCAAGGTTCTACTGTATTTGTTGTATTACTAAAAATTTAATTGATTACCTATACTGCTCTTATTTTTTGTAGTGTTTAACTGCATTGTTGAGTTTTTTTACTTCCCTTTACGAAGTAAAGGAAATATTGTGATCGAAAAAATTTCTGTTTTCAGATTTCAACGGAAATATCCGTTTTGATTATCCCAGAATTTGACTAATATATCATATCTATTTTGACTAGTTTTGGCATGACATCTGTACGTATATACGATGTACATAACTCGCAATTCTCAAAAACGATTAACCGTAGGATGTTGAAATCTTGGATTTAGTACTGTTGTAACTGTTGTGCGCCTCCTCTTTTGATTGGATCGACTCAACTTGAAGGGTCCAAAAAAGCCCAAAATCCCCACCTAACAAAAGAAAATATAGACGTTTTCTTAACTGCAGTAATAAGCTCTCATTAAGTGCTTTTCAACGATATATATATATATCGTCGAATGATATATATATAATAAGTGGTATTTATTTTCATTGGTTGCAGAATTATAGCCAAATAAAATTTTAATTAATAAATATTTGGATCTTGCAACGGAAGGCAATCATATTATTTAGAATCATATTATGTTTCGTACAAGGAATCGTGTAGTGTCCACGTCAGATTTTTTATTTTACTATTGATAATCCTTGAGAATTTGTTCGTTTTGTTTGTACAAATAAAGAAATATGGTGGAAGGTTATTGGAATAAATTGAAAAACAAGATTTGATCGTAATTTTGCAATTTATATATATCTGTCATATTTCAGAAATAATCTGCATATAATTAAATAAAGATAATAAAATTATAAAAAAGCAAAGAAATAATAAGTATTATTAATTAATAAATGAAATTTACTTCCAAAACACTATAAAATAAGTATTTACAGGTATTCTCTGGATTTCAGGATTAAAAAATCAATTTACTATTGTCCAAAAATACTCATTTTATAGAATTATGTAAGTACTGATTATTTATCGGTGAATATTTTTTATTGTTTCTCTGTTTATTCCTTTATTATTTTATATATATTTTAAATGTATATTTTTTTCTATAAATTTCCATAGTGTCTATTGATAATTGTACAAATTTGTACAATTTTAAAAAGAAATCTAAGAACATATAACTGCTAACTGATGTAATTCTCTAAGATTTTTATTTACTTAGACGTAAATATGATTATGACATATATTACTAAAATTATTTTAATTATTTATTAATTAATTAAAATTAAATTATTAATTAATTATTAAAATTATTTTGTTTTTATAAGATAATGCTTTGATTAGGTAATACCTTATCCATCAGAATAAAACTATGTTTTAATTCAACTAAAAGTGATTAAATTTTAATAATAGTATAATTATTAAATTTTATGAAATAACTATAATATTTAATTAATAATTAGTTTATTATTATTTGTTTTAAATTACATAATTCCAATAACAGTTTTTAATGTATTCAAAAAAAGATATACTCGTAGTTTATGGTACTGAAATAAATAACAGAAATGTTTTTCATTATTGTATTTTAAGTTGAAATCTGAGTTTCAACCATCAACTTCATGTTTCATTGAACATATATTATTTAAAATCTGAATTCAAAGTTCATCTGTATTTTATTTTTAAATCTGTCAAACACACATGTTGCAAAATATCTAATCCTAGAAATAATAATAACAAGTACATTGTGAACTGAATTGAAACAACCACGTCTGGTTGATTTATGTTATTGATAAAAACGAATTACCTTTGCATCGTTTATATTCAGTATGCTACAGATAAAGATTTTATTTTTTTCTTTAAATTTTTATAAAAACCATAATATTTATAGTTCATATTACCGAATAACCCAGTAATAGTAGTAATAATCCATAACAAGTTTTATCGATGATCACTCATGCGCGATTAACACTGTATGCTAAATATTTTTACGCTAAAGTTTTTTTTTTTTTACTATGATATTGAAAGTATATTCTATTATTAGGAATGATATAGTAATTTTTTTGATAAATAATTTAATAGTATTTTATATATGGTGGCCTTTCTTTTTTTTATACAAAGAAATTAATTTTAAAGTATATTTTTCTGATAAAATAATTTAGGTGTAATACAGTAAAAGCAAGCGCCATTTCTCTGAAAGGGTGGAAAAATAATTATTTGTATGTTTATAAACAAAGAAAAAAAAGTAATTCGTTCATAAGTTATGAATCATTTTACTGATTATGTACACTACTGGTACTTATTTTACTGACTATTTATACTTATACATAAATACTTTACTTAAACATTGTACGTATGAGAACTATTTAGATATTTGGAAAGTGTGGTTCAAAGATGAGGAGCCGGTTTTGTAAACGAAGAACAACATATTACTTTTTTCAAAAGTAATTAATTAATTAGATTTTCTTCATAGTATATAAACTATGTCTTTTATTAGATATTTTGTAGCTATAGACGATAGTTAAGATTTTTACGTCAGAATAAATAGTAGGACATATTCTGTGAGTGCCTCTAAAACAGAAGGTTACAGATTTCTAGTGAAAAAGGAGACAGCGTATTAATAATTTTTTTTTATGCATAGCGCATTATAATATTGATTAAAAATTTTGTCTTATCAGTACATAAATTATCATTTTCATAGAACGATACATAAATATTAGATCTTTATTATATAAAACTGTATTGAAGTATTTGAAAGAATTTTCTATAATAACAATCCTGTAATTAATAACTAAAATAATGTAAAAATAAAGTTATAATTTAGTAGATTTCCACTCGGTATATCTGAAAAGAAAATTCATTTATATGTATATATTTTTGATTAGAAATAACAAAAAATCAATTAAGGTTTTAAAAGGCTGACAACACACTTGTAGGATTTTTCTGTCACGTGTTTATTTATAATTAATATATTAATGATACAATGATTAAACCCCACATAATAATTATAACCTAATAATATTGTCTTGAGGTTAAAACTGCAAATTTCAAATCTAGTATTACTAAAAAAAAAAAATCTATTTCAACAAATTTAAATATTTCAATCCTTTTCAATGCCCTTGAGAAGATATAAATTGATGATACTTTTGATATTTTAAACAACCATGTTTGTTACTTTTTGTGCGAACCCCCAAAGTGGGAGTCAAAGTTCAGTTTTATAAAAAACCGTTTTTTAATGCATTCTTGATTGCAACAAAAAAAAAAAGAAGAAAAATAAACATCAACAAATTTTTTATGCAATTTGGAATATGAACCCAAAATAAATTAATCAAAAGTCTGTCTTCTTGTGCATAATACACGGTTTAATTGTAATTGAGTCACTTATAAAGGTCATATTGGTGGTTCATGAACACTTGTTTCTTTACTATAATTATTGTAAAGTAAGAAATTTAATCAAAAATTTTGTCTTTCTTGTTCGTAGATTCTAAGTCTCTCTTTATCTGTTTAGCCTCCGGAACTACCATAAGGTATTACTTCAGAGGATGAATAAGGATGATGTGTATGAA
>JAAAKQ030130627.1:0-13501 GCA_010016005.3 Zanna intricata | reverse complement strand
TCACATTCATATACATCATCCTCATTCATCCTCTGAAGTAATACCTTAACGGTAGTTCTGGAGGCTAAACAGATAAAAGAGAGAGGTTAGTTGTCTTCCTCTACACCCACAGGTGATTAAGAAAGGAAAAAACACTTCCCCATGAAGGCCGCATGGGAAGTACGTAACTAGTATTCCCTCACACATCATCGAAAAAAAAAAGGGTTAATTGTCTGCAGTAACTCGATTTTGTTCAAAATAAAATGCTTAATAAATTTTGTAATAAGTAAAAGTTTGATCATGCAAACAATTACAAAGATATTGAAGATTAAATAATTAAGATGGCCGCCATTTTGAAATCTTTGAAGGTGACGTTTTCAAATTTTTTTGTTTTTTAGAATAAGACTTATATTAGCCAAATTTAATTAAAGGAGGTTTACCCGTTCCTGAGAAATAATTTTTTGTTGAAAATGACAAAATGGCATCAAGTAGAAATACAAAGTAAAATAGGATTTATGTCATGTGAACTGTTTTGCTCATTTTGGTGTCCTGAATCACTATTTAAGTTCGGGAAATACGCCCCGGAACATTCCAGTCTTTTTCACTGGTATACATGCAACGTTTTTTGTCTAGAAATATACCTAATTATTGAACTATGACCGCATTTATATTAATTTTCAACTACGGATTGTTCTACTAAGGATATTTTTAACTATGGGTTTGTTTTCAACTAAGGATTTTAATCATGGTCCTTATTCAACTAGTTCAAATGAAAAAAGCTGACAGCAAAGTTGTAATATTTCCTGGCATTGGTTATTCTTATATAGTAAGAAAATAATGATTCGAGAAAGTGAACAAAAAAAAGTTTAAAAAAAAAAAATGATATTTTAAAATTTTGATTGTCCTCCTTACACCCAATATTCCTCTAAAATACTTTGTTTTGCGATCACTTCCACTTCTATTGTGCTAAGTCATAAAAAAAAAATCTGTAATAAAACCTGCAATAAATAAAAAGATAGCTTTCGATTTTTAGGTAAGGAGAACATTTTGAGGTAATTTTGTTTTAAATAAAGCTAAGCGTGTACGCACGTACTAAGCAGTTGTTAAACTGTTGTTATGTTTGGAAATTTTTTAGAAAATTGACCCCAAAAAACTATCTACCTCCCTGGATACATTGATTAAAATTTTACCGACAAATTGTCCCACAAGTCTATAAAATTTCATGAAAATCAGTTGTTCTAACACGCCCACACACACATTCATACGTTCATACACACATGTTCATACGTGTATACTTACAAACATTACTCCCCCTTTTTTTTGGGGGTCCCTGGGTATTGAAACGTCAAGAAATGCAAGCAAACCCATACCCAATTTTTTGACGGATAATCATACATTTCTTCTTGAAGCATAGCTCGAGAACTATGATGCCAGTAAAGAAAAATGGAGCTGACGTATTGATGGATATCGAAAAATAACTTTTAATGTTTTTTGTTTGTTTTTTGTTGTATTTTTAATTTTTTAATTGGGTACAAAGAAGTTTCCGTTTTTCCGTCTGAATGTACGTATTTATCTCGCATAACTCAAAAACGATTAGACATAAGTTGTTGAAATTTTCGATTTAGAACTATTGTAACACCTAGTTTTGCACCTCCCCTTTTGATTGCAATCGACTAAAATCCTCCAAAAAAGCCTAAAATCCAAAAAAAAATTTGGATTTTAGACTTTATCTTAACTCATTGAGAACTTTTCAACGATATATCTTAAGTGGTACTTATTTTCATTGGTTCCAGAGTTATATTCAAATAAAATTTTAATTAATGAAATATTTTGATCTTACAAGGGGAAGACAGATCAATTCAAATTCAACTTCATTTCCTTTTACTTTTTTTTTTTAATTTAAATTTATTGATTTATTCATAATTATTAACCTGTGAGTGTAAAAAAAATACAATAAATAATAATTCAATAATTACTATAAAAAAAATTATGAAAAAAATCAGAAGTTATTAGTAAAATAAAATTTTATTTACTTTTAAAAATGTGTTTATGTAAAATTTAATAGGCGTATAAGGTTGTAAAGTGGTGTCCACATCAGATTTTTTTTATATATGTTATTATAGCATTTAAAATAAAATTAGAAAACGATTGCAACGTCATGAAATGAGTAAATAAGATTCTTAATTATTTAAAATATGTTAAATTATATACGCACAATTAAAGCCGATAGTTCAAAATATGAACCTGTCTAGATAACATTGCTGCGTAATCAAAAATACGTTCAACTCTTTCCTACTGTTCGTTGTGCTAATTAATCTCTTACCAATTTATATTATTTTAAAAATAAAATGTAATTAATTAAATTCTGTATAAATTTACAAATGTGATTAATAAAAACTACTGCATTAGTTAAAACTTTTTAATTAATTGTGTTAAATTTTTTAAATTATAATTGTAAAAATATGTTATTTCCACAAGTACAACTTATTATTAATAATATACGGTAAGTATTTTATAATTAAAATTAATTTTTACATCTTTTAATAGTCTTTTCTTTGGCTCTTTATTATTTATTTTTTTAAGGCCATAAGATTTAGTAAGCGAGTATAAACTGTACAACTACTTTAGAAGTGTTTATATAAGTGCCTTTCTTCTTAAGTTTGAAGGAGGAATAATATGGCTGTTGTGATGAAAAATCTCAGCTGTAGAATGGTGTTTTGTAGAATATATCTTAAAATTTTTTTCTTTTTAATGTAAAAATTTATTAAATTTTATTTTTAGTAAAATATATTTTTTTTTTATAATGCAAGAAATAATTTGGATTAATGTTTCACTTTTTTTTAAATTTTCCATTCCCTAATAATTTTACCAATTTTAATAAAATAGATTAAATTTCAATATAAATGTCGATCTCCGTGACGGAGGGGTACCGTCTTGAGCTTTTATCCGGAGATCTCGGGTTTGAATCCTCCGGTTTCTCATGGCATTTTCTATACACTACAAAATTCCATTTATTTTTTCCACATTCAAGCTTTTCAAAGTTTTTATATAATTTCATAAACCAAAAAATATATTAAAAATTTATAATTACAAAAAATTGTTGAACAGATTTTTCAACAAACTGTAAAAAAGTATGTTCTGCGTGTTGTTTGCTTCGAACACTACAATGTAATTTCAATTTAACAATTTTAACTATTGTTTATTTTGTCTGCATCCAATCCATTTTATAAGTTCAGTGTAATCTGTTGGGTTCATTTGTTCAGCGGAATGAAACAAATTTTGAAAACTCCGATAATGGGCCCTGAGGAGTATGAAGGGTTTAGATTATAGTCTCCGCTATGATTTTTTTTCTTCACTGAAAATCTTAATAATACATTCCTTTTTATATGTAAATTTTACAGATATTTTAAAATAATTAACCTTAATTAATAAATCACTCGCACATGCATAACCTATGTAAACGACTCAATATCCAGTCGCTGCGATGTGTCCTTGGATTTAACTCTTTATATTTATCATTTTCTTAATTTCTTTTATTCTTTCCTTGTTCTTATCATTTTCTTCCTTTTCATATTCATCATCTTGTTGTTTTTTTTAGATTTATTTCTTCATGTTATATTTCTTTTTCCTGTATGATTTGTATTTTTTTTTTTTTCATTTTTGATTATTCACCAAGTAATCCAATAATGAAAACTGAATATTTACATGTCAGGTCGAAATTAACATTTGTAACAAGTATATAGGAATTCACCAAACGGAATAATTTAATTATTCCGTTTATATTTGTTAATATTATATTAATCAGTATATTAATCAGTAATATTATTTGTTAATATTTGTTAATCAGCAACTCACGAAAATAGGAATGATACTGATCTAGTTATATGAGTAGAAAGGAACTTAAATTTCATGTAAGATTGCTGATTTAATAATTGTATAAATATTTGATTTTTATAATATTTCAGAAATTATGTAACTTTCCACTTTATTGAAGAATTAGAGGATCGTATCTCACTTTCAAATGAAATAAGTTTAAATGAAGTGCACCAAAAAAAATGTGTATATGTAATTTAATAGGCGTACAAGGAAGTCATGTAGTGTCCACATCAGACTTTTTTTTATAGACATTATGTACGTAGAAGATAACAAATTTTATTATGTAAACTTTTAAACTGGATGTTACCTGACTTTGGTTATGAATAACAATAAATTTTTATAAATAAATTTTTCAGAATTCATGTTTTTCTAATTACGAATTGGTTGGAAGAATGAGCCCTGCCGTTCTTCCAATTCGATAACGCAGCTATGTATTATAGTTTTGAGAGCCCATAACTCTTATAGTATAATTGGTATATACTACCTGATTACAGCAGTCAACAGCATATGTTGACTGCTGTAACAATAATGGTTACAGGCAATCTCAAATGAGTCACGAGTAATTCTTTATGATAAAAAATAGCTATTCTCAAAAATAACAACCTATCCTGTCAGATTTATTAAAGTGACATGATGTGAAGTGGTTTTCTATTTACCGTTCTCTGGGCCGAACGTACTGTTTGCGTATGTTTGTCTTGCGTACATTAAGCATACTAAGACCTTTGAAACTGAAATAAAGGTGATATTCAGTGTTACGAGTGGCACATTCACTCTGTTCTGTGCTGAAATTGACTATACAACCAACATCATTA
Organism: Zanna intricata; assembly: GCA_010016005.3. Classification (NCBI taxonomy): domain Eukaryota; kingdom Metazoa; phylum Arthropoda; class Insecta; order Hemiptera; family Fulgoridae; genus Zanna; species Zanna intricata. Next base: position 8,834 of record JAAAKQ030130627.1, on the reverse strand, counting down.
CTCTTTGAGGAAATAAATTTACTTTCGAATGTTTTTTTTTTTTTACAAACATCACAGCCATAAAAAAAGGACTGAGTCAGTTAATTTGGAACAAGAAATTATGCTCTTTTTGTAATGAAACAATTCGTTATGTACTCTGTTTTTTTTCAGCAGGAAAATATAATTAGATGAGTTATGATTATAATTATGAAATTACAACTTCAAATATGTGTTATAAATGTTAATGTAAAGATTGTTTAAAATAATCTTATTCAAAGACGGAATTTTTGTTGGAAAATTCCCTTGAAAAATTTGATTTGTTGAAAAAAATATGGCAATTAGTTTTGGGCGAGATTTTTTTATAATCAATGTTTACAAAAGAATAAATTACCTTGTAATGGCTTTGTGAGAAAAATTGAAAATAATATTTTTCAAAGTTTTAAAACTGGCGCCAAATTAAAGGTTAGTAAGTTATCGGTAGTTTTAAATTTGGTACACCTTGGAAAAGTTGAAATTAAAAAAAAAATAATTGAAAAAGTGATTTTTTTTTTTTTTTTTTTTTTTTGTCAACGATCATAATGTGATTAAAACGTACGTATACAATGAGTAATTAAAAATAAGACAAACAGATTCAAATTTTTTTATAGTTAAAAAAAAATATATTACGATAGTTTATTTCTTATTTTTAGGTTACGAATTTCTTTTTTTAGAATATTTATTTATAATTCAATTTAAACTTAGAAAGTAATACTGATCACGAGCAGATTGCTAATTTCTATAATAAATTATCTAATCATAAATGAAGTTTGAAGTTGACTTTTCTATATTAATATGATTTTATTATTTTTTAATATTAACATTCTAAATTTAGATCAAGGTGTATTTTACCTAGAATACTGAATTAATACAATCCTATTTTATTTAGTAGCAGAAATAATTTATATAATCGATTTTAATATAGTATTTATAACTGGAATATATTAATTACTGGAATTTAGTTGAAAAGACGGTTTTGGAAAAAACCGTTTGAAAAAATCGATAATTGTTCTATTAAAAATCTTTTTTCTACTTTTACTATACAGTTTTAAATACAAGGTTTTTAAAAGTACTGATGAATTTAATTTTTGAAATCAGTTTATATTTTTATAAAAATAAATTATTTTTAAAAGAAATTGTTTTGTATGTTTTTAATTCGGTATTAAATAGGAAGTATAAAATCCACTTTAAGCCTATTTGAGAACCTAATTTTAAATAATTGAGATGAAGTGGTTTCAATTTCAAATATTTGAAGATGGTGAATTTTTTGTTTACCGTAGAATAGTAATTTTGGCATACAGTAATTAGGCTTGGGGCATATACACACGACAGCGCTTGATCGTGCGTTTAAGCTTGCGATAGGGAATGAAAAGCGTACGCATGCAGCGTTGTGCTTATATATATGCCGTGTTGTGTACTCTCTTTCTCTCTCTCTCTCTCTCTCTTTTTCTGTTTCGCCTCCGGAACCACCGTAAGGTATTACTTCGCAGGATGAATGAGGATGATCTGTATGAATCTGATTGAAGTGTAGTCTTCAATAAGAATATTTCATGCTATCATGACTAGTCTGAGTTCGACCTTTCCTAAGAACTGTGATTAATTGAAACCCAACTACCAAAGAACGCCGGTATTCACGATATAGTATTGAAAATCCGTTTAAAAGTAACTACTTTTACTAGGATTTGAACCTTAGAACTCTCGACTTCAAAATCAGCTGATTTCCGATGACTAGTTAATCATTAGACCAGCCCGGTAAGCTCGTGTTGTATACACTAGTCTAGCTATTTTACACCGTAGTTTTAAAAGACAAAAGGCAATATTGGGTGCTTCCAATTTTATACGATAGGTTAACTCACGGTTCCTTTGAAATACTATGTCCAAATTTGAGAAAATATGGGCCTAAGTTTTTCAACTCTTTAGAACGTCTATTGAATCCTTTGACAAGTTATTGGAAATAATTAAGGATGATAATTATACCATCCTTAATTATTTGTTTGGCCAAGATATTAATCTTGGCCAAACTTTGTGAGCGATAATATTTCACCTGAAGAAAAACTCGTGATCACGTTGAGATAAGTTTATTTATATTTATGTCATAAATTACAAAATGAAAATTATTCAAATGTAGAAAAATATGAAAATGAAGAGTATTCATTACCAACGTCTCTTACATTGCGAAAATATTGACTTTGAAACTTATAACACTAAACACAAGATTCACACCAAGTATGATTCAGTGTAAAAGCTGCTGAGCTTGCTTGGCCGTATTACCCAGATTAGCTGCTGAAAAAGTGTCGGTTATTTTGGTTATTATAGCCTCGTTGATATAGCATACTCCTTTGAACTTCGTACGTATGATTTCGATTGTAAAATTCTTGTGCTCTTGAATGACCTCAAGCGACTGAATTTTTGTTCGTATTTTACCTTGACCAGGAACCTTTATTAATTCGTTATGTAAAGATAAACAGAACTACTTTCCCTTATCCTGGTCGTTTTTCTCAGTTTTTCTTTGTTCTTGTAGCAAAAGACTTTTGGTTAATATGTCAGAAAAGAGCTTGTCTACTGGGTTTAGCTTAATTTTTTGTCGCTTAGAGTGCCTGCGCTTGGTTCAGGTGGACTCAAAACTTCATTGTCTAGTTCCTCCTTATTTATACTATTTTCAATAAATGGAACTTACCAAAAAGTTTTCTTCTATTCTACTGAACAATCCCAACAAAAAAAAAATATCCACTAATTCTTCTCAATTTGATCTTTTTATGACGCTGTTCTTGTAATCGAAACATTCTATTATTCCGTACAGCTTGTCGCTTTTCTATTTCTTAAAACATCTTAATGTCAAAATTGTCAAATTCCATGACTGAATCGAGGGCATATGACAATGCTAAATCATGTGTCCGGTTTAATTCAATAACCAGTAACTCAAGGCACACTGCAATCGCGCGTTTTGCGAGGAAACTCGAGAAGGACGTTGGTCAGGGAGTTGAGTAAAAGCGCGCGATTAAAAGTGTTCGCTGCCATTTGCTGATTGGTGCTTCGCTATCGTACGTTGGCCTAACGCGCGATCAAGCAATCTCATATGTACAGACCCGTAATGAATTCGATTTATACAAACCGACCTGTAATGCCGTTAATAGTATGTAAAGTATTAGAAATTATTTGCAAATTTTTATTCGTGGGTGTGGAATTTCTTAAGAATGAAAAATTCGTGGGAAGGATATTGCTGTCGGTGAAAAGATCATCTCCACCCAGGTATCCAATAATTCTTGATGTTTTGAGGTGACGTGAATCTAAAAATGGATATTTGGTTAAAAAATATTAAATTTTTGTCGGCAACTTCTCTTGAAGGATTACTTAACGTGCAATCATTAAATAAGCAAGTACTTATATTATAGAAGGTTGAATTTACAAGATTTGAAAAAAAAGTTAAACAATAGGTTGCTTAAATGGGATTAGATTACGGGATTAATAAAAATTGTAATTTGTATATATGTGTGTCGAATGCTGATCATTTTCTTAAGGTAAGAAAAAGCTTTGTTGATTGATAGTGTATTGCCATATTAAAAGTTTTTACCTGTTTTATTGTTGTGTGTTACAATTTATGTGAAAAAAATCATTAGAATTTCATTTATATATTTGTTACTGGAGATTCTATTCCTTGTCCTCATTAATAGATTATGTTAACAGATATATTTAATTATATTTATTTAATAACAGAGTTATTAATAATAAAATAAAATAAATAAATAATAGTTTAATAATTCATTGTTTTCTTTTAATTCATTGTTCCTTTAGTTTAATATATATATTTTAATGTTCATTTACAATCTGGCGACCAAGAAAAAAATTATTTAATGTAAATATTAAATATAGTTTAAGAAAACGGTAATTCAGCTTTCAATGAGTATAGGAAATATTTTTTTCATTGAAAAATTTGTTTTAACAACTCTATTATGAAGATACATTAATTTATATTTTCAGTTAATCACGGGATTGTTAAAGGATTGTAAAGGAAAAAAGATTTCCGTTCGAACTGTAAATTTAGATAGTATGAAGATAACTCTCCAAAATTCCGAATTATAGAATCTGAAAAAGAAGAATAGAATTTGTAAAAATATTTAATCCTTTTAATTTATGGTTTTCAATTTTTTTTTTTTTTTTTTTTTTTTTTTAACTGAGGAATTAATAGGATAAGGATTGTTTATCTTTCTGTATTTTCATGTAATTTTTGTTTAAATAAATAGCCAAAAAATAAATAAAAACAGTTTGAGTTATTTTTAAGTATATTTTGTAATTCATTTTGAAGATTTCCTTAACACAAATTTGACTTTTGTGGGATTTACTTTTACTAGTTTAAAAATCAATCTTACTTTATATTTTTTTCAGATAAGAAATTAGTGTGTAATATGTTTAAAAATAATTTTTGTCAGATAAGGAAAAAATGAAGCTGCACAAACTATTCAGACGCATAGAAAAAATTTAATTAAGATATTTGTCAACATTTTAAATCAATTTAGATTTTCTACAAAATACGAAACTTATTAGAGTGTGACTAATTCAAAGACGACTAATTCAAAGGTTACGTGTATTTTTATTTATTTATTTTTTTTTGTTTTCGGAAAGAAAAAGAAGTAGTAAAATTTAAAAGTAGAATAAAGAAACAATTTGATATACATTCTGCTAAAAATAGAAGGTTACATTTATGTTTTTTTTGCCGTTTAGTACGTTGTGTCGGGAAAAACTCATGCTTTATTCAATGCTCATTCACTTTATAAGGTAAACTTATCGTAGAAAAGACAACTTAAAAACATGTCCCATTTAAGTTTCTTCGCTACTTAAAAAATAAAAAATGTATACTTATGTTTATATCGGTAAAGTTTCTTTTAATTCATTATTTTTATAAATAATAAGTTGTAAAATTTATGTATTTAACGATAAAATTGTTAAGAAAAAAGTAATTGCTTGTTTGCCTCGAGGAGGCTTTAAAAAAGTGTGGGAATTCGTTTGCGTGTTACTAATCTCAAATAATTATAGCTTATAGTTTTAAATACTCTGTTGTGTTTTATTTCTCTCTAAAATATGGAAATAATTATCACTTACAAATATTTCGATTTTATCTTAAATACAAATGTTTTGTTTTGTAAGTTGAATATAGTGTAACTTACATTTCAACATTGCATAAGTTACATCTACAATGTATTGGTAGATAAGGAACAGAAATACTGGATATGCCGCTATGATTGTTCTATTAACACTGGTAGCAATGTCTTCGGACTATTGCATTAGTCTAACCATAATGTTCATATTTACAAAAATTCAATGTATATGAACTTCATAAAAAATTACCCGAAACAAAGAATTTAATTAAAATATTTATATTATTTTTATAAAAAAATGTTAAAAGTCAAAACCCTCAATGATGGACTATGACAATTCTTGTTCTATCTTTAACTGATAGATATTGTTTGATGTTTATCTTTCCGTAGCTAACTGTTGGTAAATATTGTTTATGATAATAATTAATCAGTCAAGAATAAACTTCAATAAAATTTAACAAATTACAGTTCATTTACGTATTTCCATATCAATCTATGACTGAATTATATATTAGAGAATAAGTAATACGTAGATTATATTAGCTGTAGTAAAATGGACTGGAATAATCAAATAGGTTGTACGATTAAATCAAGTAACAAATTTTTTACGGTATTATTTCAGTTTAATCCGCTACATATGAATTTTATTAAACACAAAAATTTTTAATGGCTTTTGTTAGATTTCTTATATACGAGGTGTGATCAAAAAATACGGTGAATGAATTTTTATAGCAGCAATTACTTACGCTGCATCTATTTCAACTAGTATGTCTCATACCCTCATGTGTTGAGAGGCAGTGACAAGTTTGAACACATTCCGGTTGTCAGTCTGCTTCTATAGCTGCTACAATGAGGTCGTGTTTGCAGTGTCTGTCGTGAAACCTGGATCTTGAACAACGCATTGACATTAAGTTTTGTTTCAAGTTGAAAAAAAAGTTTACGAAAAAAAAAAGAAGCTTACGAAATGTTAAAATCAGTGTATGTTAATAATGTGGTAACTTTGAAGACTGTTTACTAGTGGTATAAGCGATTTAAAAGTGGAAATGAGTCGGTTAAGGATGAGAAACGATCGGGACGTCCTTCGACTTCAAAAATAGATGAAAATATGCAAGAAGTGGCAAAACTTGTTCCTTCAAACAGGCGAATGACTATTTGAGAGCTTATTGAAGAACTTAATACCTCCTACGGGTCCGTGCAAAGCATTTTAACAGATGTATTGTAAATGAGACGAAGAAAGAGACTTAAAAAATGGACCAACGGCTTTTTTCTTCATCATAACAATGCGCCGTGTCCCAAGTCGCTTTTGATTCGCGAGTTTTTGGCTGCTAAAATCTTCTTGTCTGTCCACATCCGCCTTACTCACCAGATTTAGCACCATGTGACTTCTAGCTCTTTTCGAAAATAAAAAATGTGCTAAAAGGGAAACGTTTTGACACTATTCCTGACATTGAGAAAGCCAGAGCAGCTGAAAGCCATGCCAAAAGAAGCCTTCCAATCGTGGATTCAACGTTGGGATAACTGTATTGCTAGCCAAGGACAGTACTTTGAAGGAGATTAATTCATATTTAAGGTAACTTTAATCAAAGGGGCATTAAATTTTGTTAAAATTTACCTACCCTTTGAGTAAAATTTTGAAATAAGGACTCCGAAGATCCGTATCTCCCTGTTTCATAAATCGATATGACCAAAATGAAACTGTATCGATGCTCCACATAGAGAAATCGTAATGACAGATTTTTTCAAATCCATTCAGTCCAAAGGTATCCAAAGGTAAAAAATCAGACCAACGTATATGTAAGTATTTATATATATATATTTATACATAAATACATCCTTCCAGAATTTTTCAATGCTAAAATTTAAAACCTTCATAATCTGTAAAACTCGATTTGCAGAATTTGACCCAATTAAGCATACTAATCGGGAATTTTGAAAGTCCCGATTGGTGGGCCAAATAATATAAATAGTTTACCAAAATGACAGATTAGATTTAATTACATGGGAAGTTGTTTCTCAGTCACTGTGGGAATAATCAGCCCATCCAGGTTACATGCAGTAATTAGCCCTAAGCCTTATTTATTTTATTTTTTTTTTTGTTTACGTGACTTGAATTTGATAGACTCTGATGATAGTGGTTAGCAATTGAAACACCAAGTCTTAAATATTTATTTTTTCTTTCTAGAGTTTGATTTAGCTCAATGTAAGCGAAATAATTTTATTTATTTACCTTTATATTTTGTTGTATGTATAAACATTTGTATATTTCGCTAACTATGGTTAACTGCCAGTTGTTCTAACATATATAATTTATGTAACTGTAACTCAAAGCTATCTGGAGAATCCTCCGTAACCAAATAAATTTAAAAAAAACCCTAAAAACAGGAAATCTTACAATTAAACTTAACAAAATTGTTGGAAAATAAATAATTTTTATTTTGTAAGAAGTATAAAAAATTATGTGATCTTTAATCCTATTACTCGTTTAATATAATGCATCGAAATCATACTAAATTGTAACAAAACATTTTATCAATATTGTAACCTACACAGTAGGCTGAAAACAAAATCAATTGGTTCAAAACTGTTCAAATTAAGGAAAAAAATTTTTTTTAGACAATTAATAGGACGCATATAAAATTTTTAAAAGGGTGTTCAAAAATAACTTTTATTCTAATTATTTGACGAGAATTTTTGAGGAAAAATTTCAGTAATTAATTGACATTATGCAGAATAAAAAAAAAAATATGATAGAATGAAATAAATTGGCTATCCTCAATTTTTACTTCATTGTACGAAGTTAAGGGAGGAAAAGTACTGTCATCGAGAAAAATTTCGGTTTTCAGATTTCAACGGAAATATCCATTTTGACCATCCCTGAATCCATTTTAATTTCGGCGTGACGTCTGCACATACGTATGTATCTGGCATAACTAAAAAAAAAAAAATCCAAAATTTTTGATTTTTGATTTTTTCTTAATCCTCATTAATAAGAGCTTTTCAACGATATATCATAAGTGGTATTTATTTTCATTGGTTCCAGAGTTATAGAGAAAAACAATCTTAATTAACGAAATATTTCGATCTTACAAGGGGAAGACAGATCAATTCGAATCCGACTTCATAAAAATACTTTTTTTTTTAATTTAAATATATTGATTTATTAGTAATTATTAATCTCTGATTGTAAAAAAAAATTTACAATAAACAATAATTCAATAATAACAACAAAAAAATTATTATGAAATAAAATTTTATGTACTTTTCATTTTAATTCAAGCATTTTTACAAAGATTAATAATTATTAATGAATCAATATATTAAATAAAAAATTTAAAAAAAAAGTTAAAAAAATATATGTTTATGAAGTCGGATTTGAACCGAGGTGTGCTGCGTGGTTAGGAAAGCAAAACGTTCTCATGTACACCACATAACTACTTTATCTCATTTACACCATGTAACTACTTGACGGACGTGAAACAAAATTAATATACATAAACTTAACATAAAATGCTGATACGGACACCACAAAAAAACCGTGATGAAGTGTGGTGTCCACCATAATCCAACTGTGTAACTGTCCACTTCATTAAAGAATTGGAGGACGTATCTCACTTTCAAATGAAATAAGTTTAAATGAAGTGCACCAAAGATGTGTACATGTAATTTAATAGGCAGATAAGGAATTTGAATACTAGATCGTGGATACCGGTGTTCTTTGGTGGTTGG
>JAAAKQ030130615.1:11148-31711 GCA_010016005.3 Zanna intricata | reverse complement strand
TTATGATAAATTTAAAGAGACGATCAACCCACAGTGTAATTTAGGAACTATATATTTTATTTCTTCTACAAAGTTATAGAACTTCCATGCCAACGAATCAACGAAGGTCACATTTACGAATACAGTATGATAAAGTAGTAAAGTAACTTTGGGTAAAAGTGTGAACGAAGAGTTAAGAGCAAATAATTTTTCAGAAAATATATTTTTTCAGACAATAAGTGTATTGTATTAATATTAAGTAATGCTTAAAATTCTTGATGTTTATTAAAAGTTGTTCATTTAAATAATTGTTAAATTTTCATTATTTTAAATAATTTTAAGGTAGGTTATGCTAAAAAATTTTAATTAATGTTTAACTTGCATTATAGTAGACATGACTTCCTATAGTATGTGTTGTCAAACCTAATAACATTATTAAGGATGTAATAATACTTATTATATATATATATATATATATATATATATATATAGGTCAAATAATCTAAAGGTTCTCTTCGAACTATAACGAGTAATCAGCCCTGAATGGTATATTTCAAAAGAACAAATCAATTACCGTAAGAGCTATTGAAACGTCAATTTATAATAGATTATTTAAAGAAATTTTTATTACTTTACACCATTAAATGTAAACCACCTCTATCTTCCGACGGAAGCAGAAGATTAAAAAAAAAAAATAGTTGTACATCCGTAGAAAATACAAGGTCAAATTTTTTAATCTATATGATCTATTAATCTAGTTAAGATGTAAATTAATATGATTCATAATTTGAAATCTATTTATATCATCGAAAAAAATTGTTTGAATAAATGTAAATTTGTTTATCAGTTAATAGTTTACTTAATAATGGATAAAGCGGATTCAAAGAAATTTTCAAAACAAATTTATCTTGCGCTAATGAGATAAGAAATATAATCGTAAAAAGCTTACGTTTGGTGTTCAAGGTAAATAAAGAAAAAAGATTAAAAAATAAAACTTTTAATAAACGATTTGTAATGATTTTTCAAATTTTAACTGTATAATTGGTGATTTTTGTATTACCTGCAAAGGATGAATTTAAACAAACAATTTCACAGAAAGAGAAACATTAAAATTGAAATTATTTTCCGGAATAAAGTGGAGAAAATTTTGGATCTAGAAAAATGAAGACTCCCATGTTTGCACAGTTAGTTATACTTAAAAAAAAAATAACATTTCAGTATGGAATTAAATTATACTCATATTAAAAAGGAAGTCCCATTGAGATTCCTCAAAAATTACATAATTGTGATTATATTTGTTGGTGTTATAAATTACACAAGACATTTTTGAAGAACTGTAATTTCATGGTATAATAGAAAACAATAATAAGAATCACAAAAACTGCAGATTGATGAAACAATAAGAAAAGAAAAGGATAAACAAAAAAAAAAAGTTAAAAATGAATAAAACAGAAACAGAGAAAATTATTTAAATAAAGCACAACATTCAGCGGATGCAATTACACTATTGAGTTACTAAGGTCCAGGATGTCTGGTCGCTTAAATCTTCGAACATCCTCACCGTTGGTTAACGTGGTCATTTAACCCAAAAAATATATTCATATAATACATATTTAGTTTAAAATATATTCATATTTTAAACTGAAACGCTGTATTTCCTGGTTGACTCGTGAATATTCGTAGATTTCACTGTTTTTAGCAAACCCCGGGACTTCAATTACACACCTCCTTTAAAAAATTCCTAAAATTCCTGTTGTTTTTATCAATTAACTTTATCTTAACAATTAATTTTTATTAACTTTAAGTTATGGGGCAATGCCCCAAAGTGGAGGCCATATGTTTATATATATATTTATTTTTTTTTTTTTTAACCTCCGGAACCACCGTTAAGTTATATCTTCAGAGGATGAGATGAATGAATTGTAGCCTGTGTGAAAAATGACATGCCTGACCGAGATTCAAACCCGGGACCTCCGGATGAAAGGCCGAGACGCTACCACTCAGCCACAGAGGCCGGCATATATTTATATTGGATTTATAATTGCTACGTATATAAGTAGCTTAATAGACAATTTTTACTGGAAACAATAAAATGAAATTATGTAAAAATTTATTTACGTTATCATAAAAAAATTTTACCAATCTTGTTTAAGGCTTCCTTTCAAGGAACAGTCTAAGATAAGAAATTGATATTAACACGAGGAACGGTAGTACTCTATGTAGATAATATTAGAAAAAATAAATATAAGATGCAATAAGAATATTATTATTGCAAAATAATATTATTATGCAATTAATTACTATCAAAAATAAAATAAATATTTAATTATTAAACTATACTCTTAATACTTGCAAAGAAATTAAATAATATAGATGGAAATAAGATTTTTTCTCGTTAATAAAATAAAGTGCTGGTAAATTTTTGTTAAGTCATTAGAGAAGAAACTTTACTAGTTTCGGACCAATGAACAGTTAAGAAGTAATACAGTAATATAAATCAAACCAGTACAACGAAGATGAGAGGGTCTATTATAATATTCTTGGAGTATGCAAGAGTAATGGTAGGTATAGAGCAATGGTAGAAAAGACCCCTAGGGATATCAGCATAACGTCTCGGTCTAGGTCGATACTCCTGCTACTTTGTTTCTAAGCTCGTACATCCTTCTATTACAATTTACGTCAGGAATAAATGTAATAATAATAATAATTAAGATATTATCTGAATAAAAGTGGATGATATAAGTAATAATACGCATGCACTAGTAATAAGCAACTGTTGAACCGGGCTTCGCAAGGACAGGGGACACCACATAGCCCACGGATTCAACCATGTATTTTCATTAGTTGAAATAATTGCACTACTAAAATTCCGAAGGATTGCACTATAGATTAACTGTAATTTTCTATTTATAAAAAAAACTATTTATTCAATTTAAAAAAAAGTAAAATTTCAAAAAACGTGTAAGAAACCTCATCTGCTGTAAATATTACAATTTTCAGATCCTTTCAGTTTAATCATTTTCTATAATCTAAAATAATTAAAAATCAACCTTAGAAAATGTTAGAATTGTTACTCTATTATTATCCAGGTGAAGAGCGGTGCATATGCTCCAAGTTTCACAACACCTGTAGGAATATGAAGAAATTTAAAAATAATATCAAAGTTCTTATGTTAAGTTCAAATAGATATTCAGAAAAGTAATAGATTTATATATTTCAAGGGAAATAATCATAAAATGTAAAAAAAAAAATTATTTTTATTATTTTAATTTTATCTACATTAAGAGAAACATCTAAAAATACAACCTCATTAAAAATAAACAGACAGGCACACACTTCCTAGGTTTACAATAGTACAGGAATACAAAGTTCTGAAATTATTTTGTGAAAGCGTACATTTATAAAATTAACAGAAATTCTATTTAAAACTTTAAAATAAGAAATTTGGCATAATTTTAGCTCACAATTAATTATACTAAAGAAAAATACTGAAATTTTCTTTTTTTTTTTGGGGGGGGGTCGTTCTAAACAAGTACACTCCTAATATTTTATTAATGCAGAAATTAATCAATCAAGTGACAAATTTTATGACCATGATATACAGAACATGAACTTTTTAATTGAAAGAACCAAAAAATAAATGTTAAAAATAATTGTTTTCTTGCATCTTTACTTTAGTTAGCTCGAAAACTCATATAAAAGGTACCAAAGCGTAACTCTTATTACTAGAAAACTAGATTCCTGTAGAAGTTTCTAACTAATTACGGGATTCGATAGAAAATTACATTTATTCTTGAGGTAATTTAAAACATTGTGATATTCTTGACTTACAAACGAAATTCTTTATTGTGTGAACATCGATGTATATAAATTTCAATTATAACAGAACAATTGACAGTTATTTTTTTTTTTTAGTTATTTAAACCATTATTTATTATCAACACCATTTAGTAAACTCTATAATGGAAGCTTTTACAGAAATAAATTAACGTCATATACTGATGATTTACTTTGTTCTTTTATTTTAAATCTGTTCTATAAGCTTTCTATTTTAAATGTAAAGTAAAATATTAATAGAAAACAATTAATAACAAAAAATAAAATTAGTGTAGCCTTACGACATTAGCTAGGGATAGACATTAATAAATCATGCTTTTAAAAAAGATCCTTTCATTATTTTTTCTGCCCAACTTTTTTTATTTTTATTTTAATAACGTATTAAAAGCCATTAAAACATAATAAAATGCAAAAACTTGTATGTTATTAATATTAGGCTAAAAGATAAATTATACAAAATAAATATTTATAATAAAAATAATAGAAAAATACTAATTAAAGTAAAAATATTCTATCAAGATTTCACCTTCTGCAAATTATCAACCGTTTATTTAAAAATATAATCTTTTAGCTGATTACTTCGCGTGTTTCAAACAATTTATTTTAGTTATAATTTTACACATTTTAATCTATTTAATTTTCCCGACATTTTTTCTTTTCGTTTTTTTTTAATAAAACTTCCTTGTAAAACAGAACAGGTAAAAAATTATACAATGGTTACATTTTTTAGAATTTAAAGGAAAACATATTTACAATACAAAGGAAAGGACATTTAATATAAGTAACATTTTATGGTCATAAACTAGTCACCTTTGAATGGATTAATTTTTTTATATAAATACATTTATTTTATTTCTTGTTAATAATGTACAAAAAAAAAAAAATAATAATACTTCTTTGAATTTGCACTACCCGTGGATGCTAAGTTTTCGCTTTAAAAAGAAAAATAATGAACATGTCATATTATCACTCCATGAAATTTAAGTGTGCTATCTAAGTTGGAGATTCAGTGGTTTATAGTTTTTAAGACTTCCGGTTGTATTTTTCCTGAAACGACAACATTTTTATATTTAACAAAATCAATTAAAAGTAATTAATAAATTATAAATCCACCTTACCAACAAATTAGTTAAGTCCTGATCTTTCGGTATTTCAAACCATCATCAGGACTTAAAATATTATACTTAAGTCAAAAGTTAGAATACGTTTTAACTTTTCGTTTTAACGTTATCGTCTACACTGCTTGCATGTTAACATTATACTCTGTGGGTATACTGTTAATTATTATTATTATAACTTTTGACTTAATTATAATATTTTGATTCCTGATGATAGTTTTAAAAATCGAAAGATCTCGAGGACTCACAACTTAGTTGTTGGTAAGGTGAATAAATCGCTTATTTTTACTTTGAAAAAGTAAGGCCGACAACGATGGGAATATGTAATAAAAATTGTTAGAGATATAGGATGTAGGAGGTATACCGAAATTAAACGACTGGCACTAGATAGGGAATCTAGGAGAGCTGCATTAAACCAGACAAATGACGGGAAGACAAAAAAAATTTTACTTCTTAAATACAAAAATAAATTTCTTGAACGTGGTTCAAGAAATTTATTTTTGTATTTAAACGTTTGTTCTATAAATATTGTTAGAAATACTATTTTCTTTTTTTTCTGGAAGAATTAATTTCCAACAAAAGCTTACAGAGAATCTTATAATTGAGAATATGGACATGGAATTTTGGGGCTATGAAATGTGCCATGTCTGACCGGAAATCGAACTCCGGATGAAAAGCTAAGATGCTACCACTCCGCTAAGGAAATCGGCAGATTTGTTTATTAATATTTATTATTTCTTCAACTTTTCTTTTAAATTAATTTGTTTAACTTTTTAGTTAATTTATTGTATATACAATTTCTAACTAGGAGTGATAATGATTGACAATAAAAATGCCTATCGTTTTATATATATACATAATGAAGAAAAGAAGTATGAAGGAAATTTTAAAATAATATCCTAGTTCTTGTCAGGTTCAAATAGACATACAGAAAGGTAATCGATGTATACGTTTCAAGGGAAATAATCAAAAACTTAAGAAAAATATTTGAAAATTATTTTTATTTTATCTACACCAAGAGAAACATGAAAACACACAAGCTCACAAAAATGTACAGAAAGGGCATACACTTCCAACTTTATAACAGCACAGGAATACAGAGTTTTGAAACTTCTTTTGTTAATGTGTGCATATAATTAACATAAACTCTATTTGAAACTTTAAAACAAGAAATTTGGCATAACTGTTAATAAGTAAAAATACTGCAATTTCAATTTTATTTTTTATTTTTTTGGAGGGGGTGTTCTAGTTTTGTATTTAACATTCTTTTTTTTAACCGTTTTATTGTGTTTCAAATTTATTTCAATATCATTTAAGAATAGCTCTTTTTTTTTTATTATATGTTGGTCGGAATATTCTGTTGTAACATTATTTTAGAGTTTTATAAAAAGTTATAACAGTTTCTTATTAAGGAGATATTCTTATTTTGGAATAAGTTAATTTCCTCCTTACAACGTTCATTGAGCTAAAAAAAAAAAAAAAAAATAATAAAATAAAATTTTCATTAACCTCTTTTAGAAAACATTTTCTAAAATTTGAATCAGAACTTTCCCTTCTATTATGTAACTTGTTATACTATTATGTGTTATTACTAGTAATAGATTATACTACCTATATTATTATAGCAATAGTACTAACTATGTTTAGAAATTAGAAATAAGATAGAAAACTGAAGAAACATCGAATTTTATTCACAAAAAAAATGACTAAAAGACAAATACATAACATAAAATTATAATGTACTTCCTTTTGAAGTAAATATAATATAAATATATAAGTATAATGTATATAATATATATTATACAAATATTTACGTACTATATAATAATATTATTATTGTACTTAATAGTATTATATTATATGTAAATAATATTTCTCATTCTTACGTTTTATACTCATATATAAATTATGTTATTATAAGCTGCACTAAGTAATATTAATGGATACATAAGTAAAAGTTTATTTTAACTTGTTATTAATCGAAATAATTTTTCTCTACAGACATATTAACATTCACTCAAAACACGTCATGGTAATTAAAATTAAAACTGGCACAATTTTAATAAAATTATTTACTTAATTAGAAAGCGTGAGCGGGAAAAAAAATTATTATTTAAAGAAAAAATAAAAGAGTGAAAAAAATTATGTATAAAAAGTAATATAAATCATATATAACCTTGACCTTAATAAACCTTATCACAATATTCTTTTAAGGTTGGATAATAGGAGTGAATAATAATAGTAGTAGACGACGAATGGTTGCGTGAGTGATCGAAATTCAACTCCGTTGTACGTTTTATGGATCGAAATGTCATTTAATAATCGTATTATAAGATTGTATATAGATTTGTACGTTATTCTCAGCCTTTAAGATATTGTAGAAAAAACTTTCAGTAAATTATGAAGAATGGTGTAAAATATATTTATTTCAAGTTATTTCATAAGTTTATCAAAGTTATACGAGTTTTGAAATTGGCAAGTTTAACTTTAAAGAGTGTTATGTTAAAATAAAAAAATAAATTATTTATATATATTCGTACGTATACACAAGATACGGTAACCAATAAGAATTTTTAATTAGTATCCAACTAACGAGGAATAAAAAAATTCCCACTTTTGGACTAACTTGTGCAAGAACCACGTTAAAATATCTCTTTCTTTATCAATTGTATAATTGATACTTTTTCCATTTGAACAGTTTTATATAATTCTATACAAAAACTTACATATTACATTTATTTATACGGAAAATTTCTATTATGTACGTTTTACGTACTGATCGTAGTTCATCATGAATATCAAAGAAAACAAGAATAGTTTTGGAAAAAACTATTTTATATTCTGAAATTATTTAAAATTTATCTATATAGTAAGTAACTTGATACCGGACTTAATTAAAGTGTTTTATTAATTAAAATCTTTTATTGCTTTCTCATTTTAAATTTTTTATTGCTTTACGCTATCTGACCCAGGCTTTTTTATACTATAACCTTTGTAAAGAGTCTGGGTAAAAGTGGTTTTAATTAGAAATTTTTCCTTAGGTTAATGACGTTCATGATACTGGCACAGATCATGAAGGTAACAGTTGCACAGATGAATATCATTTACGTTTCGGTAGGTTTCAAATGTTGATATACAATAATAGACTACATAAGAAAAACTTTCAGTATACCATACTTTATTTCCCTTACTATCAATGGCGTAGGATGGTTAATACTTCTTAATAAGTTTGTACTATTTTCACCGGTGATTTATGTCGTAACTGGTTTTGTTTGTAACCGTTTGGTTATGGTATCTTACCACATACTTCGTAAAATACTATTTCTAATAACCATAAAATAATTATAATTATGAACCCTGGGTACCAACTGAACTTTGTTCATTTGTGAAAAACGGCTACAGTAATCGAGTCAGTGGTCGCATACGGAGTCCCGATTTGACAGGAGCATTGGACGTTTCGAGAAACAAAAGAACATTAAACGGGGCATAAAGGAGGATATCGTTATGAACTGCCTCAGTCTATTGAACAGCAAGGCGGTCTTTGTGGTTGCAAGCATGTCTCCGATTTATCTAAAAATATGTGAGCGATTAGACAGATCGATGGACACCCCATAGAAGCAAGATTGGAATACAATGCTGGAAAGGAGGCAAAAGAAATGGAGTAAGGCTGTATCTAGTCGTTGGACGTATGGAAAGATTCATCTAAGATGTACGTAGTTGGGTTGTCGAGGACATGGGAAGGTCAACATTTGGCTTATCCAGCTGTTGACACGCATGAAGCGTTCAATCTCAACCTGGCGAGCAGGAAAAAAGACCAGACGCCGGATGTATTTACTGTGATTTGAAGGATACAGCCAGGCACACCATTTTTGAGTGCGACAGGTGGGCAGAGGACAGACCGCGGTGTATAGCGGTCGCTAGTACGTCAACAATTTGGTCAATGTACTTCTCTGTAATGAAGGCAACTGAAACGCTGTTGCAAAAATGACCAGGGCAATACTGCAGTAGAAGATGATGGTTGAGAGAAAGTAAAAAGAAGATCGCAGAATATAACATTTTCAAGAACGTTCATTATTCTTCAACAATTTCCTTTTAATTTTACACTGTGTATTAAGTAACTATATATATATATATCATTATAAGTATGTCTTGTTTGTTACAGAGAGGAAATATAAGAAAAAAAATTCAGAGAAGCCTTGCACCCTTAGCTACTACCGGGCTGGATGGAGAAAGGTCAGCCAAGGCAAAGAGCCAGTTCGGTGGTCCTTGGGGGCCTTCACTGCTGCTGATACGTCTAGGACTCTTCGACTCACCCAAGGACTACTGCAAGTGAACAGTATTTTCTGAGTAATGCCTAAAGGCGGGTATCAGGGCATTTTGTGTAAGGGGCAGGGGTTTTAGTCGGTGAGAGCCTGACACCTGTCGTCTCTAAGGGCAGACGACGACTGGGAGAGTTTAACTCTCTTTAACCGAAAAAAGACAAGAAAAACGAAATAAATAAATTTTCCAGAAGTAGCTACTTTTTTATTTATTCCACTTTTGTAAAGATGTATCTCTACTAAGTAGATGTTTACAATATTTTTTCAACTGAGGGGAAAAATTAATTTCTTGTAACCACTCTCTTGTACAAATTATCCATATACTGCATCAAAGAGCTCAAGAGGTATTATAAATAATTACTTGCTCTAAAAGTATGTTATCACACAATCATTTCTGAATAAGTTAAAAGAACTTTAATCAGATCTGAATATATTTTTTTTATTTGGTAGGTTTGGCATGATTATATGTACTTGATGCATAGAATAAGACGACTGGAAGCCACTTCCCTCGTTCAGTTCCCTTAGTAAGATAGCATGAAATGAAACGTTTGTTATCTCGATATTTGCAATGACAGTTTTAGTAGCGAGCGTCTGATGAATCTATGGTCAGACTTTTTTTGATTACAACAATTTTAACTAACTTTTCAAATCCTTCGTTGTTAGTAAATATAGATATAAACTAAATGTATCAAGGCATATTAAAAAAAAAAAATCAAGTGATTTTTCATAATTTTGTAGCTTTAAAGGAAAAAAACTTTTTTTTTTTTAAATTGCAGAAAATTTAAAATCCCAAGGACATGTACTGTTTGTATATATGTTGGTACATATAAACACATTATACATGCATGTACAATGTTGGTATATGTTTCTATATAGATCGTGCACTTTGACGTCATAACGATTGTAGTACAATGCAACAAAAGAAATAATTTCACATTCCTTTCTATTCGTAATTACCCTCATCACGGGCCTTGGTAAACTTATAACGTTATCGATTGGTATAATACATGAAAGTATGTTTTAAAAATGTCCACTACGATACAAATCTTCACATAGTTATTTTTTACTTCTACAATGAGTATGAGAGGACATCTGAATTCTTTTACAGCATATTTGCCTTTACGTAATTTCCACGATCCCATTTCTTGCGATCTCATTTCTCTCACTTGTAATCGAAGTACATCTTTCATGCATGTCTAATTGATTATTTTATGTAAATGATGTGTAAAATTCTCAAGTATTTTCTATAATTTATTTAATTTTTTTTAATGAATATTGATCTCACCAATAACTTTTTTAACAGTTAAAAGACAAAAATTACGGCTCAACAATCTAGAAAAATTTAATTTAAAGATTTGATGAAATTGTATGAGAGCTCTAGAATATGTTTTTTTTCCTACTTTCTCTTTATCTATTTATAACATTTATAAATTATAAGAGAATTGCATGAGTAAAATGAAACTGATTCTACAAATCAAGAAGCGTGATAAGCTAAAATCTAAACCTAACGCTATGATTTTTAGCGGTCGGAGTGGTGATGAAGAGAATAAATAATAATTGTACTATGCGGATCATCGATCTACCATAATAAAAAATAAGGTAGGATTTATGTGCTATGGTTTTATGTGCGGTGGAACTTTTGTCTGTTCCTTTTCTGTGAAAGACAAACGTTAGAAATCATACATTCAATTTAACTGGAATATTATGTAAATTATAGAATTAAAAAAATTAACCCATACAAGATGTTAACAAAAATTTTAAATTATACATCTTTTAAAAATATTATTTAGCAAGATTAGTTTTTCCGGTTGTAATACGCCATGCATACAAATTAAAAATATTAAAACAACTGACGAACAAATGATTTTTTTGGTCTAAGTATAAGATTTTTTACACATTTGAAATGAATAAATATGAGTTTTTAAAGTACTCGGCTTAAACCTTTGAAAACAAACTTAATTTAAATTTCCAAGTCGAGTTTTAATGAGACATGGAACACAATATTATGGTTCAAGAGATTCCGCTTCACAACTTCCACTGCATACCTCTTCAAAGTACAGAATGTTGTAATCCCTTTTTTTGCAATATGTCTTTTATTTAACCACAAGGTAAATTTAAACGTTTTTGTTTGTCTTTCATTTTTTTTACAAATTAAATAAAGCATACAACAAAATAAACAAAAAATTCGAACTTTTGTTTAATTATATAGGATAAAATACCAATGGTACAAACGCGGATTATCACAACCTAAATAACGACTATTACATAAGGAAAATTATCCAATCTTAGGTTAATAAAAATATCAATATAAAAAAATAACAATAATAAAAGAGAAAACCCAGCCGTTAAAGATACGGCAGGTCCTTTAATAACGCATCTCCTGGAATGATTTATAATGATTTTTGGGTTACTCCATCTGCAGTCTTTTAAATATTCTTTTATAGTTTTCTTTCTTTTTATCCTCAATTTTATTTAATAGTATCCTAATAGAAAGCCTTTTTTTTTTTTTTTTATAGAAACACGTTTTCTTCTGTTCAACTCCCCACTGAATCTTTTTATTACTTTGCTATTTCAGTAATTTTATAAACTGATACATAACTTATAATTGTTTATTATCAATAAGATGTGATATTAAGTTTTATTAAAAATATGTTTCTGTATAATTAGCATCGGGGTAAATGATATTGAAATTCTAAAGTTGATAGAAAGATATCAAAAAGTTTAATGTCAGAATTAATCTATTAACTTGTCATCCAAAAAAAAAGTTATGCATAAATATATTTTATATACGTTAAATTGTGAACTGGCTTCTCCAGAGTTCTTTTTAATACTAAGAAATGGACATAAATGTGCAGCATTGAACAATTTCCTTTTTAGGTAAATTTTGTAATAAGTTTAATTTAATTTTTTTTTTTTAATGCTTTTTTGTAATTAATTTGTGAAATGAAATTATTCTAGTTTATGAAAAATACTAAGCCCGGCCGAATAAGAACTGGATCAGTCTGAGACGCAATCAATCCCCACGGAAATCGACGGAACTGTAAATTTATTCTTTATATCAAAGAAGATTAAAAATCCCCCCAAAAAAATAAAATTGGAAATATCTTATTTCTTTTGTTTAAATCCAATATATAGATGTGAAAATTTAATATATAAGTGCCCTGTTCCAGAGAGTTGATTAAAGAAGAAAAAAAAGGAGATCAGAACAGATAAAAAAATTGTGGGAAGAAAAACGAGAAAAAAGGAAAATGGAGTCATAAAGAGATATTTGCGTGATCCTTTGATAATCTATACGAAAAAAAATGCAAAGTTTGTTGTCGGTTCTGGTCCGTTCAACTGCAACAGTATCACAAAAAAACCAAGTGACCGACTTCTTTCAAATTTTCAGGGCCATTCATGTTATTCTAGAGGCATAGATCGAGGCCCTAGCCCCTTTGGGGATGAAGTTGTGAATTTGCCCTCGTAAAAACGATTTTGACCTACTACTTTTTCGTTACCATTACTAGTACTGTTAAAGATACTATTTTTTAGTTTCTTTTTCAGGCCTTTTCTTTCATTTTCTGTTTAGCCTTCGGAACTACCGAAAGGTATTACTTCAGAGGATTCATGAGAATGATATGTATGAACGTGAATGAAGTGTAATCTTGTACAATCTCAGGTCGACCACTACTGAGCAACGTGGTTAATTGAAACCTAACCACCAAAGAATACCGGTATTCACGGTGTTCCCTTAAAATCGGTGGCTTTTTCCAACAAATTTTTTTATTAATTTTTAATTAATACATTAATTTTTTTATTCATTTTTAATACTGCAAGTTTGTAGTATTTTAACTTAAGATCACAGAAAATCTTACTTACTAACTGCTACATGGTGACTTTCTGCGCAGCTATTTCTTATTGCATCGAGTATTTTCCGGAACGGTTTGTCGTTCCCTAACGGGTTGTAATTCACTTTGACGTCACATGAATTCCACCAAGTAAGTCTCCACTTGATTCTGGAAGTTATCCCACGATTGGAAGTTATTCCACGATTTCAGTGAACCCCACAATGTTTCAATGGTTTGAGTAAGAATACCATTAAAAGGATCAAATAAAGCAGAATCGATTATTCATAATATAATGGCGGAACCCCTCCATTAAGGTTTCGAACACCTTAATCAGAGTACAGTATTAATGTTAGCTTTGATAACATTCAGAAGCGTTTTAATGTTTTTTTTTTTTTTTTTTTAGTCTTGGTCGGTGATTAAGGAATGCCATTTACGCAAGCCACCACGGGTGAATCGGCGGGCCCGGACCCAGGACACTAACTTCCAGGCTATCTAACAGTCTAATAGGCTCTGCAAAGGTGTTGTTAGGCATTATACCGACTAAACCTCCCTCACTCTTCTTCTCCTACCCAAGACCGGACGGACCCCCAATTAAGCATTACTCAGCCACCCACCCGAGCAAGCCTGAAAATTGATTCTACCAACTTTCACGACGAAACAAATGCCATTTCTACCGAAAATACCATCGAAACCTATTGTTGAGGATAGACGCGATTTTTTTTACCCATAAAATATTCACGGTGACAACAAGAATATCTTGTGGTTCGAACGCCCAGCTATATAGAAAAACGTATGACAGTCACAAAGCAAAGGTTTAATTTTTTCTGTCACGTACAGACACACATATTAACTTTCATTTTCAGTTTCGTAAAGACGTATAGCGTATTCATAACGAGATGTCTTGATTCTCGGTAAAGTGCCAGGCAGTTGCAGGAACTCGGTGACATTGTATTAGTTAGTCGGAAAATTCAAAAAAATTATATTAAATATTGGTAGCGATATTATTAAATGCTCTTATGAAAAAGGCACATAACCAGTTCTAGGTAATAAGCTACAGTACTTTAATTACTGATACCGAGTTAAACATATGTAAATATAAGGATATTGTCGTATGTTATCCTTTCCGTTCAAGGCATTTAATAAAGTTACATTCCTGTATAATTAAAAATAAATAAATTGGGTACTTAAACAAATAATCAGTAATGAGGGGGTATTCGATAAAAGAGTTCTTTTTTAATAGTATAATTTCTATCTTGTTGGCACAATATTGATAAAGTAATCAGATTCAAATATATAAAAATTATAATAATGTAGTGTATAACACTGTGTACTTTAAGCATAATATTATTTATTAATGAAAATTAATAGATTAGAATAATCCATCCTAGAGGTGGATAAAAGTATGCTAAAAAAATTAAACGATATATAGGGTGAAATGAAAGGTATAAAAATGAAAGAAAAGAAAAGAATGATTAATATCACATGCGAAAAAGCCATCACCTGACGTTATTAATAACAGTGGCCGAATGTGGGATGCGCGTTTACAATCTCTAGCTTTTGAAGGACGAACCGAATGGACATAGCTAAAGGGCCCCCTTCTGCTCCCCTTCGGTTATACATTCACAAAAAAACTTTTTTTTTTTTTTTATCTCTTTTTCCTCGTGCTCGATAATAACCTCCAGACATACATTCAGACTAAAAACGTTAAGTATAAGCTTTAGATATAGGCATACAAGACATGTGTAAATAAAATATTGAAATGGCGGTGATATATAGTAATATAATTTGTAAAAACACTGCGCGTTATTATTCAGCGTTTTTAATGTATTACTACGTTTTTTGTTATATTTTTTCAAGCTCATTGTGGAATTTAACTTTTTACTTTCTGATTCCCTTTCATCG
This sequence comes from Zanna intricata, assembly GCA_010016005.3. NCBI lineage: Eukaryota > Metazoa > Arthropoda > Insecta > Hemiptera > Fulgoridae > Zanna > Zanna intricata. Next base: position 16,729 of record JAAAKQ030130615.1, on the reverse strand, counting down.
TTTCATTATAGAACAAATTGGAAAAGGGATCAGAATCTACAGCCACTAAAAACCATTCTCCAATTTTCCTCTTTTAGCCGGAGCAATCCTTTTTTTTTTTTTTTCAATCTGTTCAATTAAACACCTTTACTTCTTTTTATTATCCTTTCGTACCAATATTCATTTTGTCAACTTAGCTAAAGATTTATCACGTTCATTTCCCTTTTGTTCTATTGAATCTTTTACTAAATAATATTTTTTTTATTATTAATCATAATTCTTTGTCGTTTTTATTTCTATAAAAAAAAATTAAAAGATGACTTCTTTAAAAGAAATAATAAATATGTATCGGTTACAAATATTACATTTTTAGTAGTTAAAATCATTAATTTTGTAATAGTTTTAAATTTTATAATGAAATTATACAATATTCAGCTTCTTATTAAATCTAAAATTTTATAATTAAGATTATAAAGTTTATATTATATTTTTAAACAAAAATTAGTGATAGAAACGTAAAATAACTAACAATGGAATTCTTTGACTCGTTGCCTTTAGGCATACATTCATCAAACGAGATTGTCCACTATTACCCGTATTGTAATAACGAACAAGTATGTAAAATAAACCTGTAAGTTAGTTAGTTATAATGCCTTATCATTAATCTTACTATTTTAATTTAAATACGGAGTCCCTCAGTTTCAATCACTAGACCCATTTCGCCAATTTTATCATTTTACATGAAAGCTTACTACCCCTAGAAAAGTCATCTGTGGTCGTCTGACCTCTTTCAATCCCCAATTTTTTGAGAGCTATAGAAAAATAGATTTTTTTTGTCGATGATGAAGGAATGTCATTTACGCACTTCAACCACGGGATGATCGTGGGGTGTGTTGTCAGGCTCGGACCCAGGCCGCTCTCCGACCAGGGCTAGCAGACAGGCTAACAGGCTCTGCCAAGGTGTTTTTAGGCATAATGTGACCTGCCCCATACCGGCTAAACCTTCCTCACCACTCTTTTCCGCCCCGAGACCGGACCCTCAATTAAGCATAACTCAGTCTCGGGGGGATTGCTCGACCTCTTCTCTTGAGCTTCCTTTTCTCTCGCTCTGCTCCTGAAACAAATAAAAAACCAAAAGTCCCACACACTCGCTCACTCAATATCATTCTATCATCCATCCTTCTCCTCTCACACACCATTTTTTTCCTTTAAAACCAAGGAAAAATAGATCTGATGTGCAATTATATCATTCTTTAAAAGTGGCCATACCAAAAATCAATTTTACTTGTAAACAGGATTAATAATGATGTAATGATTTAATAATAATCTAACAGTAGTTGATTAAAATTAATTTGAGTATAACTGGATAAATATTTTTACTTATTAACTCACTGTATTTTAAAATTATTTGTAAAATGTTTTTCTTAAAAATCCTTTCAAAGCTAATTGTAAGCTTCTCTATAAAGTATGCAGTAACAGCTGTTAAAGGTGAAACTACACAAAATAATTAGAAAACTCGTGAACGTGTAATCGAATAATACGTATTTGTTATATTTATTTAATAATAATATATTTATTCGTTCAATATGATCTTTTCTCTAAAATAGTGATTTTAAATAGTTTCATGACATATTTATTTAAAATATTGTTGAAGGGTGTCGTGCTCTTGGTTTTTATGTCTATTATAAAAAATGTTGATGTGGAAAATATCTTTGTATTCATTAACTCGATGTAAAGAGCCTGTATTTGTGGTGAATGTTCATGTCCGGTCTATTCAATGAAATATTTCTAAGAAATATTACTTTGGTAATATTTCTAATTTTAATAAAATGTATTAAAATCTATTAATTTTCAATGTATAATAAATTTAGTATTAATATTACTATTTAGTATTTCTGCAGCAATACAACGAATAAATAAAGGCATTTTACAGTAATATGGAGTAGACATTTGTTAATTATCATCTCAATGAAATGAATCACGAATACAGCAACAGAACCGAATGCGTTAACAAGAGCCTACGTATTCAATTCTATATGACGTGCACATTAAGCAACTACATCTAAGTCACCATTACGAAATATAAAATTACACTAAAACACATAAAGCCGACAAATACTAAATGATCACACATACTTAAAATTTAATAAATTTTTGATAACATTTTAAAAATCTGTCTTCTTGGCAAGTACAATTCTCATATAATAATTTCAATAAGAATAGAAGAGTTAAATTATGTCTGAAAACAAACTGCAATAATGGGATACGTATTTTCTATTGTTTCAACTGCGTGTGAAGGGAAAAATAACAAATTGGAATATGTCTATTGACCGCAGTTACATGTATTTCGTTAGTGGATAATAATTTTCCAGATAGGTCAAATATGACCTTATTTTTCTATAGAGATTATGGTATCAAAGAAAAAACTAAACAGCTTTATAATATTTTAGAAATTTGTTTATCTTCATTCCTAAAAGACCTATTTTCTAATTGCGCTTAATTAATTAAGCCCTGAATTAGGCAGGCGTACAGTAAACATAACCTCCTCAAAACAAACTTGGAGACAATTTAAGCCCGACTAAATATATGTAACCTAAAAAAAAAAAAATTATAAAAATCATATTACCTATTAGAATCCTTTAAGACTTTTTATTTTAAAACAGTTAAATATAAAATTAAAAAGTGAATCGAGTTGAAGTGTAATAAAATAAAAATTTATCACCGAAAAACAACTTAAAAAAAATATATACATTGAGAATAATAATAAACAAAAACAACAATAAAAAGAAAGCATCAGTGATATAATATTGCTCGATAGATAACAAACTAGCCTCTATATTACATAGGTAATAAAACTTCCCGTTTTTTCCCCTCAGGTGCAATAGAATATTTATTGTCATGTAGGCTAGCGAATAAAATAAAGTATTTCATTACTAACTTCATACGTATGTATTAAACTACTATCGCAAAAAAGTGCACTAGTAAATTTAACTTAGAAACAATAACGTATAAATACATAATTTAACAAGAAAAGATAAAATATTACGTCACCTAGTAAATGAAAGAAGGTTATTAAATTATGCGATATTTTTATACAAAGAAGTACATAATGAAAAGAATCCAAAAAACTAAAATAACTATCATAAGATCTATTATAACACGAAATATATGAATGTATACGTTCGCGGATAATAAATATCTCCTACATTCCATGAAGAAGGGTCCACATTTTGAAGTTTTTACAAATATAAATGTAAAACAAATTCTAACTTGTATGCATGTAAGATAGTATAAGCAAAACTGTAATAGGTGCCTTGACATACATCAAATATAAAACCATTAAATTTACTTTTTAATCTGGGTCCCAAGAATTACAGTCTGGCTTAATTTTATCTAAGGCGCAGAAATCAGAGCGGAATATTTTGACAATCGACACTCACTAACGAAGCGTGTTTATATGAACTTTCTTCTATATTTTCATCTTTTCAAGAGTAGAACATGACGTTATTACTTTTCTCGATCACTTCTACGACGTACGAGAGTAAATAACAAACCTCTTCCTCTACACTTATTAGGAGAATTGAGGAGTGCATCTCTTCACTTTCCATGTTTCCTATTTGTTTTTCTACGAAGTTTGCTTAAACTAATAAAATAATGGAAATCATTAGTATTTACAGAGAATGAGAAAAAATCGAACTTAAAAAGTACTAAAGTAATAAATTATAATTAACCCATCGCTATAATCCCGCGTAATGTAAGTCAGTACATCAGTATATATACTGATAACAAAGTTGATAAGGGGAAGTTCGGACTAATTTTTCCCACAGCTTCCTCCTAGCTACAGCTATATCAACCTGACAGTTACACTGTTTATAGTTTTTTTTCTTAATAAACTACAAATATGTGACTAGTAGGATTATAAATTTTGAAGCTGAGTGTTATTACGTACGCGTGAATTAAGATATGATCGCAGTATATAATCATTTACCAAATAATTATTAGAATCAGCGATGTTTTATTTTTTTAATATTAAGAGTAAAAGGTATTTTATCTTTTTTTTATGTATAAGAGGAACATGGAAGTATTTTCTATTAGACTCATGTAGACAGAAACATAATGTAATATTTTTTCTATCCGAAAAGGATGTTTATTTACTTTAAAATGAACAAATTTACGGAGTCTGAAACTTGGCTGGGAGATTAACGTAATTCTTTTGTTTAAAGATATGAGTGCAAAAATGTTAACTGATAAAACTTTCTAAGAAATAACAGAGAGAAAATGAAATTATATTTTAACTTTATAACTAGTATTTTATATCCTTAAATAAAATGTTTTTTAATTATTTTCGTATCCTGAATAACCGAAGAGATTTTAAAAAACCGAATATAAAAATCAAAGGACATTTTATACCTTACTGAAAATATAACGGTTCTTTCAATTTTCAAAATTGTCATATTATTAATTATTTAACTAGAAATAGATGTTTGATTAAGAAACAACAAAAAATTACTCCTGTTAAGAAATTAGAGTGCATTATTCCAGAAAATGATTTTAATGATCACACTATAATATGAAAGTTTGTTTGCTTGTAAATTTGTCTTTGTATAATACAAATTTTGATCGCATGTAATACAAAAGAATAAATTAAGTGATTACATTGTAATTATTATCATCATTAAAATAAGTAACAAAAAAAAAAGAAGATAAAATCACCGGTTTTGTGAAGCCAAATTTAAAATGATTAAATAAAAATTTAAGTAATTTTTTTTTTTTGCTGCAAAATCACAAAAAAGGAGTTCTACAATATAATAATAGCTTTAGCTAGACTACTCTATTGTATAGTCAATGACAAAGCGGAACCGCATAAGAACGAGAGATAATTCCTTTAATTGACGACGAAGTCATGGAACGAATGCATAAGCATACCGACACACAATACGCGTGTAAGTACAATCTACATTCATATTGTACAATTCAGGGAACAGTATATTTACAACAGTTATATTAGAATTTAAACGAAAAGATAAACGAGGTTATTCAGAGATCACTATTCCGCTATGATACAATGTAATAATTCAACTGTAATATCAATAAGATGTGATATCAATAAAAAGAAAAAAAATTAATATCATTTTTATCATTAATATTTATTTGAATAATAAAAAATGATGTAATAATTACCACAAAACGTTTTGTAGTATTATGTATAACTTTAATGTAGTTACCAAACATTCAATCTCAAGATATGTCAATACAAATTTAGAGAGTGCAACTTCATAGTGAATGGAACTATCTTAACAGTTAGTAATATTACTGGGGAAAAATTCAATAGCAACTGTTAAAGAAAGATTTATATCGAGAGAAAAAATGATATATTGCGTTTAATCATTTATGATTGCCAACCAATTTGGGTATATATTTTTTTTGAATTTTTTTTTATAGAAACCAACAAAAAAAAACTTTGGTACAAAAGTAAGAAAAATGGCTATATAATAACGAAGCGTTAGAAAGCAATATATATATATATATATATATATATATATATATTTCTTTTTTCAGCTATAACTGAATATTATTTCGTAGGCTAAATAAAATCATCTTT
>JAAAKQ030130593.1:0-13503 GCA_010016005.3 Zanna intricata | reverse complement strand
GCATTCCTGGCTCACAGCTCAACTGAAAATCTTCTTTTATGAGGGCATCAGGAAGCTTGTACAACGATGGACCAAGTTGCATTGAAAAGCAAGGGGACTATGTTGAAAGATGATGTACTTGTAAGTTTCCTATTTGATTACAATAAAATTTTATAACTATATTGCGGATAGTAATTGACTTAACCCTCGTATTAACACTAATTTTCTTTAAGTGAATCCTTCGATTCACTTAAAGAAAATAGCGAATGAAGATTCCCTAGAAACATCTTTATTTAAATTATTAATTACATTTAACTGTTCTGACTTAATCAATTCTTGACTTGATTTTTTAGCATTAACAAAAGAATCACCCAGTTGAATGTTATTATCTTTGGAGGGTAACGACAGGACAAACTTGCCTTATTTCAAGTAGTGTTGGGTTGAAAATGTTCTTCACATATAGAGCCTTCATTAACTGAAACAGTATTAATTTCTTAAATTTTCCAGAAATTCTTGAGTTGAGAGACAAGCAAGAAGAGATGCAACAGTATTGTTGCCCTTAAGCATATTAGGAAGAAAACCGTTAAGTATCCAATCCTAACTTAGTTTCCTGAATAATAGGATATCTGGAATTTCTAATGGATTTCCCAGGCAAGATAGGACTCAAATGGAATTGTGCTCCAGTCAGTATGTCAATTTTTTTCACTATGCTGAACTTGGGATCTGCTAGAAATATATTACAAAGATTAAAATTAGTAATGTGGTTGATGGAACGCTGTCTAATATATCAGATAAAACAGAACGTTGCACTTTGAATGAAAAGTTCTTATATCGAGAAAGTAATGCAAGTCTAACTTAATATGGGGAGATCATTTTTAATGAATTTGTCCTAATTTGCGTGACTACTAGACTCTTAATAAGATTCTACAGGAGTGACGATTACCATATATGTCATTATTGTTACATATGGCTTTTGATAAAAGTAATTATTAAATGAACAATAAGAATTACCTTCAGACTTATTGCCATCTAATTTAAAATCATTAATTTTGTCTATGTGAATGAGCGTATTATGTTTTTAAGTACAAATAATAAATATAACTTTTTTGAGTAACACTCATTAACAGATGGCCTTTTTTTAAACATATAAAACAACAATTACGCTTAAAAAAGTCTCTGCATTCATTGATGGACAAATTTAAGAATTGTTTACTTTGTTATAAATGATGGTTTGATTTACAAAACAAACTTTTTAGAATTAAATTTTGAATAAAAACTAACATTATTTTCTTTATATTGCTTATTAATTTTTAAAGTAAAGCATTTGGTTAAAGATTTGTTTGAATTATTATAATACTGTCCTTCAGTTTTGCTTTCAGTTTTCATTTGCGTGTTTGAAGTGAATGCATTAATACTTTCAACAAGTCATTATCTCAAATTAAGAAATTCAATAAAATCTTTGAAGGCGAAAAACTTTTCATTTGGTAACTTTACCGTCCATAATCTTTAAGTTCTGTAATCCAATTTTGGTATTAGAAATTGAAGGACAATAAATTCATATTTGTTTACTTGTTCACATTTGAGGAGAAATTTGCATAAAGATCTACAGAATCTCTTTTTATAGAATCTGATTTAAAATGCACTCAGCATTATGAAATGCAATAATATATTTGTTGTAAAATCGTACCTTTAATAATTCTAGAGCAACAATATAATTCTCATTAGTTATTGGCAAATGACATGATCGCCAAGGCTTCATACTTCAAAGAAGAATGGAGATAGTGCAGTTTTTGAATATTAGTTAAATCATCTCTATTATGTATTAACTCAACAAATACATTAAAATATTGCTGTCACTCTAACACATTACCTCTAAATACAGGTATATTAATGAGTTGTAGTTGTGTCTGTTTAAATATTGTATTTGAATTATTTCTTTACTAGATGAATTTTAATATCATTTATTAAACATTGTAATTTGTATTCTATAATACACAAGTCTTGCTTGACTTGTTCACGATCCAAAAGTAAATTATCACTAAATTACATTTCAAGTTTTGATTGAATGATATCATTTGTCTTGCAAATTAAGAAGATTCCTTAACTTAATTTGTAAGTCGATTCTATCATCTTGTGAAGAATCAACTTTATCTGTAAAAGTGCAAATTCTCGTTATAGAGGCCTTTACTGATCCTCTTTGTCCTATTAATTGTTCCAATTCCACAATAGTACTGAATAATTTAAATTAAGAATGTGAAATATTAACAAAGTAAATTAAATGTGAAACAAATCAATGATATTACATAAATGATGAAACAATGTAAATTTAAAGTAAAAACATACTATGCAAATAATGTTGTAGATCAAACTGCTGCAAACCCTTCTACTGTAGTAATTTCTTGAACATTAAAATTCTTGAAAAATTTTAGATTATATCCATAGTTCTGAAAGACCAAATGACGGTTCTTCAAAATTTGCTGATTATATCTGCGATGCTGGAAGACCAAAGATGATAATTCTTCAAAACTTCAGATGTTGTTTCTTCAAAATTTTCAAATTATATTCGAGGTTGTAGAATAAATCTGCAGCCGGAGGACCAAAAAACTGAATTGAATAACTACTGGCTTGGTTTAATATCTTGGCTGAGTTTAAATTATTTTAAGTATTATTTTATTCGTCGGTTCATTGAACATAATAAAAGTCTCTTTGTTTTTGATTATATCCCAGATTATAATAATCAAACTTACGCTTCTGGTATATAATGTTGTTATAAATTAATTATACATGACTGTTAAATACATGCTGAATCTCTGATGGCTAGTACTAGACTCACCATGCTAGTGGGAGACAGCATAAAATAAACCTTTACTTTTAGCACAGAGGGACTTTTAAAATTTAAAGAACATGAAATGAAACCTGAGTCTTAATATTGTATGACGTGCTGAAGAGTACGCGATACAACCGTAATCCAAATGGGACAGAACTAAAAAATAAAAATGCAACATACGTAATCAGTCAGTTCCCTACTTGGTATCGCTAAGGACTCATAGCATATCTAGAATTTTTAAACATCTTGCTTTTAAATGTTTGATGTATTTGACCCGCATGACCGTATCAAAAAGACCAACAGACTCCAGAAAATCGAAAGAAGAACTGGAAAACCTCATCAACAAAAAGTACCAGAAAGACAGGCAACAGTGGTTTATATCCAACAGTCATATACAGAATTACAACCTATAACTCATACTATGTAAAAGATGAGACTAGATTCTTTGGAAACATCATAGGATGCAGATTTGAGACTTCTGAAACAATTGGTATGGTACAATCTCAACTCGAAAAATACCAAGACAGGAAGCAGATGGATTAGGCAAATAAGAGATGATGTGAAGGAAATTGGTCTTACACCAGAAGACACCTCAGACAAGAAAAAAAACACTAGCTTCACACTCACACAGCACAAAAATGTTCAACACCAGAAAGGGCACAATGATAAGAACTTATGAAAAAGTACTAGGAGGACCACAAGGCCTCAACAGTCCCTTCGAAGAGACTTGAATAATGAATACTTAAAAGCGCTCCTATTTGATAACAAAACATAGAAAAAAAATAATAAATTTGCGATTAAGTAATGCCAACCAGTGTCAGTAACGGTACAGAAATTTCCTTTTAGCTTTGTCATATAACTGAATTACACATCAGCAATATTACGTTATAGCACTTTTTTTTTCTATAGAGCTATCAATAGTCATCTATAAAAGAAGTTTTTTTTTAATAATTTTTTTCATTTAATAATAACAAAATAGTTCTTATCAATTCTAAATTATTTTTACCATAAGTAAATAATTTTAAAAATTAGATGCTTCATATTCTCATTTACAGGAAAATAAGTATACAATAAACACAAAATATTTACCTAAAAACATTTCCTTGCTTTGAAAAAAAAAGAGATTTTCCTGTAGGTAACAGCCATTTCTTAATAAAAACAAAAGTGAATGACAGGAAAAATTTTATACAAGTCATTGTTTTAAATGAAGTAAAAGGCAACAATCACAAGTACATTGGATGATCAAAGATTTCACAATAGTTGTTTTAATTCTTGAACCATTTTTATTTTGGTGTGTGAATGAGTTTTTGTCGTGCAGAAACAAACCCCACGGGTCTGCTTCCTGCATCTTATGTTTTGAATGCGTGACTAAATTTTGTAAGTTTTATAATAAACACCATTTATAGTACTTCCATGATCTAGGAACTCGATAAGTAATATCGTTTCATTGCCACAAAAACAGTGGCTATAACCTTCCGGTGTGAACACTTCTTTCTGCTTAATCTTCTCAGGCCTCGAAGCAATGAATGCCACTGCTGTATCGATCACTGCTTTATTTTAATATCCAAGTTTCATATTTAGTTACAATGCAGTTAAGCAGTTCATTTCCTTGATTTTGGTAGGTGCTGCAAAAATATTTCCTCAAGTTCATCTGTATACATTTTTGGCACTCATCTGGTGTACAATAATCTATAAACATTTTTCTATTTGAGTTTTGTGAATCGCTAAACACAAACCGTTTCAGAATTCATTAATAATTCTGAAACTGTAAAACTTCAATTTTCGAAAATCTTTTTGTTCACTTTTCCCCACAAATCGTATGCAATCACAGAAGAACGACTGTGACATACGGACATTAATCCTGCCTTCTCAAAACAAAAAAAATAATTTCCAAACTTTACCTATACACAACATTTAGTCCATAAACACTATAAACTTCTTGTAGATTTCAGCAGAAGATTGTTTTTCACCATTAAGAAGCACACTACCACTCATATCTCACCGCTTCACTGGACTATTTATTTTAGTATTTGATTAAGTCATGCGCAGCAACTAACACAAATATGACCAAACTATTATGCTAATAGATGACTACTGATAACCGTACTACCCAAGTTCTACATGTTTCCAAAACATAAACCTAGAAAACATGCTTTGTTGAAAAGAGAACAACAAAACACATAAGAATACTAAAAGAAGTATACAATAGTAAAATCAAAACTGACATATAAAACAAAGTGAAAAATGTTTTTTCCTTTGCGATGAAGTTTCTAAATATTAACATGATCTGAACAGAACACATCACTAACAATATTAATTTAAATTTAAAAATAGTGTTATTCAAAAAAAAAAACCATTTCCAGTTTTACAACATTCACATCGCATACCTGCATTGTCCTGGCAACAGATAATAACAATATTCCAAACAATAATCCATTATATTGGAAATGTATATGGTCAACCATAAGAAGTCCAGCATTACCCAGCAATAATAACTGCAATATGGCTGTTGGAGAACCCCAACGAGAACTCCATTTGCTACTTTTACGAACACCACAAGTACTCAAATACATACAACATCTGAAAAAAAATAGAATATCAAAAATAGAAAAATTTAATAAAATACAACAACAAATATTATTTATTTTTTCTTTGTAAAATAAATCTCTTTCATTTATAAAAAGGAGGATTTTAAGATCATCCTTTTATTGTCAGTCGCCACATTAATATCCTTAAGCGCTTGGTGAAAAAAGTACAACCAAAAATAACATATTAAAGAACAGTCGGGCACTAGTCAACAATCATTTTTTAGGAACTAAAGAAATGATCTGAAAAATGCCTTCATAATTTTAGAGCTTACTTCTTCCAGCATAAAAAAATTAATGTTATCCCTTTCTGTGTGGAAGTTGATATTTGAAGCCCTAGACAAACCAGTTAAACTTGAATAATAACAGTTCTTGATGCGATAGCCTGAGAAATGATAACATTAAAATGTTCTTCACCCATTAAAAAAATAATTACCAGCTGTAACTGTGTTGTTGGATTCTAATTACAATATCTTGACCAGATGATCCACAAATATAACAAGCTACAAAAATAATCGATTACACAAATAAGGGATACAGATGACTATTAACACTAAGTAATGCTGCTCTAGATACCGACAGACTTTCATAACAGTATTGTGTAAATCACTTAAAAAAAAAATTCAGCCAATACAGTAATTGTACAAACAGCCTTATGTGCCATCTGATCTCATCACTTCTTGCACCCTTGCTTGATAATATAATTGATATATTAATTTGCTATTGCAAAAAAAAATCATTAATTTAGTAATACTGAACTGCAAGATATAATTTTTTAACCTGAAAAAAAATTGATTATCACACATTGAAAGAGTTCAAACTACTGAACGAACAAGGAACCCTGTGAATGAAAAAGTAAATATTTATATAGCACAATATTTGAACCGCTATTTTCAAAAACTGTATCTTGCGATTATGCTGACTTCAATTCTCAAAAGCTAAAATCGATTGATTTCAGCTTTTGAGAATTTTGATCACCGATTAAAACGTAAACCCTATTTTTTTTTACTTTTTTAAGTAAAAACACTACTTTTCCCTTTATATCAACATCAAACAGCCCTTTAAACTTAGCATCTAACACAGTACCTTTACTACTTTTTAACTCTAAAAACTAAGTTTAATAATGAAGTAAAACTTTCTGTCTTGATCTTTCTGCACTAAGCTCTTTGTAACGATAAAAATTAATTTTATGATGGAGCTATTTATTAAATAAATAAAATAAATAAATCTAGGAAGTTATTAATTTTATGACAGCAATTTATTTCACAAAACATGCTTACCAACAATGAAAACAAAAAGATTTATCTTAACTAGATTAAGATTTATCTTAAGATGTATCTTAACTTGGAAAACGATAACTGAAGGAAATAAGAGGAAATCTGATTCTTCAACTGAAAAGAAAATGAAGTAGGCTACATCAGTCACCACTTTGTGTACATGAGTAAGATGACAACTATTAGTTTTACATATTCCCTCATTAAATGAGACCATTAAAATGAAGTATTACTTGATGAAGGTTTACATTAAAATATTTTTACTTCTATGCTCTCAAAAGGACAATAGACAAGAACATTTATCGCATACATCTAAAGCTAGTTTTCTTTTACACCAGTAAAGATTTATAAAATCTTAATTTTTTATCTTAATCAGTTTAAAGGTTATTTAAACAATCGGAAACCTTTCAGAATAAAGAAAGATATTTAAGATATCTTTAACAAATAAAGATAAAACAATCTGAATGGAATTTATTTCAACAATTGTAAAAACAATAAAACAATATAATGTAACCTTACTATGAGAATCAGTGTCTCTTTGTTAACACTCTCGTCAGTAAAGTCAATTTAAACACTATTAATTCAATTCAGCAAATCAAGGGATTCCAACATAATCCAATTGGTAGAGTAGACTCCACAAAAAAGTTTAAATAAGCTGCCTAACTAATTTTGGCAATTAGCAATAACAAATAATAATTTGTTTTTTTTTTTTTTTTTAATATATATTTATTTTGTATTTTAATTTTTACTAAACTGAATTTGGTTCTGATTTTTGGGATGTATCTTGTTAAACCAAGATTTTTTATACAAACATTAAACAGATTTTTAATAAAAAAAAAACATTTACCAATAAATTCTTATATTTTTACAAATATCAATACATTTTTAGAAAATCAAACAAGTTTTTTGATATATACAACTTTAAGTAATATTTTAATCTAATTCCTTAGTTCTAACCCTAAAACAGCTTGACAGAAATCAAAATATTTGAGACAAAGTATAGAAAAAATGAAAAGTTTTTAGTATAAAAATCTTCTTTACAGATTAATCTATTCTCACATCAAAAATTGTTCAAATTTTCACAAAATGAACAATTTTACTAACCTTCAAATAAGTAATCAAGAAATTTAATATATTTTATGTATTCAATTTTTCATAACTGGAATTAAAAAATATTTTTCTTCTATTAAAAAAAAAAAAACTGATTTTTTTACACTTCAAATGAGTAAACATTCCCCTCTACCGATTTATAATTGAGGATTTATATCACACTATTGGTACAAAGTCAAATTTAGATATTAGAATAAGCAAAAAAAATACAAATGTTAGACTGAACAATATAAAATGAATAACTACTTACTCTTTTGTACCGTAGGCAAGGATAATATCAGAAAAAATAACAGACAAACGTTGAAATAAAATAGTTGCAGTCGACGTATAATTTAAATTATGTACATTTAACATCTTACTATCAAAATATTTTGCTATATGAGACAATAAAAATTCAAACCAAGCAAATAACGGTGGATAATCCAATGTCCATTCAGAAGTAGACTCATAATACCACTTATCAATCGGTAAACTGTGTGTTATGGCTAACCAGTTGCGATGTACCTCAAAATCTGTTGATCGGCTAAAACAGAATAAAAATTGTAGAGAAGTAAAAATTTATTTCATATAAATTATCCAAAAGTAAAGCATAGTTACTTTTAATTCATGACATTTAGGACCAACAATAAAAAATCTTTTAACTAATTCCGCAACAAAAAAAAATGTAGATGAACTTATGGCCTTGATCTTATGATTCAAAATCAAAGCTAAAAGCCTGAACAGATCTAAATAAATCTTTCATTATATCTAACTTAAATTTATTACTCTATTATTTAGGGAAACAGTACGGAATCACAGAACAGCTAACCAGCAGCATTATGAATTTCTTTACAACACCCAAAGGCTAATTAGAATCAAAGCAGCATTCATTATTTAGTATCTCACAAGAATAATAAATATTTCAATAGAAATAAATCACTCTAAAACAAAACAAAGTTATACAGCTGGAGATTATTTGCTGTCACAATAACTTTAAAAGGGTCATATTCTGGATATTTAGCAGATTGGTGTTCTTTGGTGGTTGAGTTGCAATTAACCGCCCATCTCAGGAATAATCAATCTGAGATTGTACAAAACTACAGTACATTTACATTCATACATATTCTCATTCATTCTCAGAAATAATACTTTACGCTGATTCTATTGGCTAAACAGAAAAAAAAGACTACAGATGAAAAAGAATTCTTATGATTACTTTTATCAAGAATTTATTCATTCAAATGATCAATTTTTATGGTGAAATTAACTAAAATTGATTAAGTAGTGTTGGGTTGCTACTTTCCAGGACGAGTGATGAAAAACTACGCAAATTTTTTCCTAAATTATATTATTTTTTACAAAGACCAAAACAACCTGGCTAAATTTCAGATAAATAGACACTAACAAATGTTAAGACATAAAATCACAAATTAGTAAAGATACATATAACTCAAACAGGAAAATAAAAGCTTCAACAAGAAGTAAAATCTAATAAAACAGAGAAACTTAAGAAAAATGCTAACTTTTCTCAAGGATTTTTATATTACTACATTGCATATGCAAACATTACAATTTTCATGAGGAATTAGATAATTTTCAAACAATAACTAAATAAGAAATCTATTTTCTCATACGTAATGAAACTGTACAGTAATAATAAAAATCTAACAAATCAATTTAAAAGAAATTCACAAATAATACTAAATCGACATGCAGTACAACCACTTAATATTATCAATGAGTACAATAAAAAAAAACACAATTTATGAAGAACGTTTCTGTATAATCAACATACATCACATAGAAACTATACATCTACATGTTAAATGTAATCGCATTATCCTACTTGATCATGTTGAAAATAAAACTAACTTACGAATATGCAACTAGACGAAAGTGGTCATATTTTGGTAATAAATTTAAATGTATTAATGTGGCTGCAATGGGCTTCTTACAGTAACAGAAGTATTTAAAATACGGCATAAAATGTAATCCTACAGTCAAAAATAGAATTTAATTCATTACGGGTAAACACACTGTGCAATGTACATATTAAACTAAATTACTGAAAAATCCCAATTCAAGATTAAAATTTTGCATTTCATGCTATCAGTAAACGTAAATCAACGTAGCATAACCTTTAAGGTAGTTATAGAAGCCTTATCATTCAAGACTACTCATCAGAAATCTGTTTTAATATTAAACAAAAATACTTACTACGATGGAATAAGAAGAAGCTTAAAAAAAGAAATCATCAAAACAGTTCTCCAAAACATTTTCAACTAAATCAAAACCAATTGAAATTAAATAACACTCTAAACTAGATATTATGGTCGAGTAGCCACATCACACGTGCAAGGTTATGTTTATATCAACAGTTCAATGTACATACGGCAATCTAAAGCCATACTCCGTGTTATGTGGCGGCCACATTCAAATCAATTTAATCTCATATTTTTTAAAGTTTACGTAACATTTAAAAATAAAAATGACTTACTGGAAATATAATTTAATGTCCGAAATAATTATAATTTTTTAAAAATATAACCTATTTCCCCTACTGTAAACATACGTTAAAGTAATATTAATTAACCACGATTTATTAACAAATAACTCGTTCATTTATTAAATTTTTGTTATTCTAAGTTAAAAATAATCGAATCACAAAATGTTGAATGAACTTAGAAGTTATTAATGTTAACAAAACAATTACCCGGTAAGTGGTGGACAAAATAACTGATATCAAAACTTTTGAATTATTTTGGCACTTCGACAAATACCGTCCTGTTTATTTTAGGAAAAGACCTTGTTCTGTTACATAGGTTAATTAAAGCTTTACCAAAATATTATGCACATAAAATATATTCAGTAATATATTTACTGTGATTTTAATAATATTTATTGTTATATAATTGTCAATAAAATACAGTTAATGTTAAATAATCTGAATTAATTTTGTGAGTGTTTTTTATTGTTAAAGGTCAGTTGTGCTTAAAGTGAATTAATAACTTTAAAAAAAAATTTGTTTGGTTTATTTTGAAAAGTGTAAGTAAATAACTAAGTAATTTGTCAATATAGAATATTAATCATTTCGACTTTGTGTTTCATTTTGAAAAAAAGTTTTGAAGAGTTTTTTGGGATGAATAAGTTAAAAAAATAAAATACACATAAAAAAAATGGTAGTCAATAAAAAATTATGGTTTTAATTCAGTAACATTTTAAAAATTAACTTAAAATAAATGTCAAATTTATTTTATTAAAAAAAAGTATTATTACTAATAAATTAAAATGATAAAATTAAAATACACATAAAAAAAATGGTAGTCAATAAAAAATTATGGTTTTAATTCAGTAACATTTTAAAAATTAACTTAAAATAAATGTCAAATTTATTTTATTAAAAAAAAGTATTATTACTAATAAATTAAAATGATAAAATAATGCATTACACTGAAATAATATTGAGAAATTAATATTTTTATTTTCTATTTTGAAAAGTTGTGTATAGATTATAAATCACTTTCTAGAAAATCAGTAGTATAATTTTATTTTAGCACTATACGTGCAGTAAAAAACAAATTAGTCCTTGTTCATCTGAACAGACTGTTAAAATGTTGAGATTGATAAAACTTTATGGCTTCATTTGATTGAGCTCACCGCTCAATATTAATTTATTTTAATGAATATTCTTGAGTGTATTTGTCCAATTAAAAGTGTCTTTCAATTTTTTTTTTTTTCATACTTATTACAATTATAAGCAAGAACTTTAGAAAAGTGAAATAAGTTTAGTTGTAGAATCAAAATCTATAAATGTAAAAATTTATACATGCATTTTTTTTTTTGCAAAGACTGGATATTTTGCTTTACTATTGTAAGTATTAGTTAAGTTTTATGCTGTTAATAGAGTAAATTTACACACACAAGCATACACATATTATTCACTCACATATAAATGGAAAGACAAATGTCAAGTTTTCTGTAGATGTTCAGTCAGTCAGAATATGATTCACAACAAAAAAATAGTTTAAAAGTCATTGTTTAAGTGGTAAAGGGAAATTTATCACATTTTATTCTATGTTATGATGTTATATCTAAATTACTAAATACAAAATAAAACTCAATTTCAATGATGGAGAAATGAGAAGATATTTTTCTTTCTTTATAGTAATCTGTAGAATCGTGTGTGTGTGACCTCAATCCCTATTCCTGTTAATAAAAATACAGCACACCAGCTGGTATCTAGAACCAATGTCACCATTAATTGGGAAATAATTGATTTTCAAATATATGACAAATAAATGAAGTCACATATTTTTTATTTTTATTCCAATCGATCTTTTAAACATGAATAAAAGATTAAAGAAAGTGATGCATTACTATTCCAGTAATACTATGTTTAATAAATTAGAAAATAAATTTACGCTAAAAAACATTTACAAAGGAATAAATCTAAGTGGTCTTTATTTCAAATTCAAAATAGTAATTTAAATTTAAAACTTTTTTTTATTTAAGATCTAAAACTATAATGACCACCTGTTGTTAAATAATCAGCAGTGAACATAGGAAATGTGTAAATAAAGAAATAAATAATAAATACATAACTAAAAAAAAAATGGGTCAAAAGTAGAAACAATCTTATCCCAGAAGAAATTTTTCTATTAGGGAATATGTATTAATTACTAATACCATTTAATATTTACTAAAAATTAATTTTAAAGTGCTTCATGAGTACTATTACTATTGTTATGAGTACTTATTTTATTGTTGTTATTTCTTTTTTATTCATTTATTAATTTGATATTTATTTATTTTCTAATGTTTACTTTTTCTACAATGCCTACAGATGATAGTAAAACAATCAGAATCTAGTTTTTGATTTTAAATAAAAAAAATTTTTGTAAACAGTTTTTGAACATTATTTCACTGTTCAATTTATTTTATTAACAATTTATATAAAGAGCAGTACTACTAAGTTTAATTTATAAAATGTGTAATAGGTCTATTATTTACAGAAATATTACTTTAGAATCAACATACATTATAAATTATTTCAAGTTTGATATTCATGTTTTTAAAAAATGACTATAATAAAATTATTTTAAAATTAAATTCTTTTACTACACACAATAAAATAAAATCCTCTTTTTATGATAAATGCACTGTGACAAATACTCTCCCAAAATAATCTATCAGCTTATTTATGTTGATATTTACCTCTTATATACAATGGAAACAATAAATGATAAAAACAAATTCTAACTTGTATCAACAAACTTCACAAAAATAAACTTTTTCTATCAGAGATACAAGAATAAACTTCATGAACCTCACAATCACTAGAAATTGACAAAATTGTAAGCGACTGACTGACATACTCATACAAAAGTCATATTTCCCCACTCAACACTAATTTTCAGTATTCAGAACCTGCAATGCAGAATATATAGTATAGTCTGCGTTGCAGGTTCTGAATACTGTAGTTTAGTTTTTAAACTACGAGGTTGAACTACACATAGTAAAATGCTTTGCTGAAGCAGAGGTATATAACAGAATACATAACTCCACCGCAGATTCCAGAACAAAATCATAATACTCACATTATTATATTACAAAATTCCCTGCAAATTTAAAAAGCTGGCAACAATATTGGATGCAGTGCCATAAATAGAATAAAGTACAAATTATCAGTCAGATATTTTTTTTTTGTCTTCAGTCATTTGACTGGTTTGATGCAGCTCTCCAAGATTCC
>JAAAKQ030130582.1:0-13503 GCA_010016005.3 Zanna intricata | reverse complement strand
ATGTACTTGTAAGTTTCCTATTTGATTACAATAAAATTTTATAACTATATTGCGGATAATAATTGACTTACCTTCGTATATTTTCTTTTAGAGACAAAAAACAAAATTTTTTACCTTTATTATTAAAATGTTTTTCTTCATCTCTTACAGGGCTATCAAAGTTAAAGAAACATTAACACCTATAGTACTTTGGATAAAGAATAAGAAGCAATTCTTTTCATTACTTTCATAAAAGTTACACGTTATTTTTTTCGATAAACAATTCTCTTTTAAATTCAGTTTTTTTTAGAGATCACTTCGGAATAAATTAATCTTTTCAAAACTTTCTCCTTAGAGTAATGTAAATCTAAAAATCGTTTATTTGAAATTTAAGAATTTTGATTCATAAATCTTTTTTTTAATGTAATCGAGACTTTTTTTCCTCTTTTTTACAAATGAAGTTAGATGATATATCCACTTTGTGGTTATCTTCAGATTAGAATAATATTTATGAAAAAAATAAATTTTAAACATTCATGTAGCTAAAGATTATGAAGAGTGCTGGTGTAAGTGAAAGAATGTACACTCAGCGACCGCGTAAACTGCAACTTAGAACCAAAATCATAAAACTTTTATGTCGATATTGAGCAGTCGTTACAAACATTAGTTATCTATACGAATATGATGGATGATTTTCCGATAAGATCAAACGATAAAACTTAAAATCGTTATATTCATTTTATCTTGATGTTTAATTTTATGAAAATTTCTTAAGTAATATTGATTATAATTAAATTAAACTCAACGTTAACAAAATGATAATAAAGTAAAATAAATAAAATTAGCATTTTATAAAAAAGTAATAATTTTATATTTTATTTATTAGAAAAAAAAAGGTTAAAACCGAACAATTTATATCAACTACGTCAAATAATTATTTATATTTTCTACTCCGTGAATTAAAACAGAAACATATTAAATGAAAAAAATTGCTTAATATTAAAATAAATTACGTTTAACTTAGTCGCCTCATTTGTTGATGAGGAGCGGATCCTGGCTATTGGCCACCTAGTCTGGTCTCGGAGAAGCTTCAATTCAATCTGATCAGAGATTGTTTAGTAAAGCGGAGAACAAAAGTAACAATAAATCGAGTCACGTTTCCGTTGTCCCCGCAACCTAGACGGCGTGTTCATCCTGCACTCTGACCAAGTACGGTTCCCAGGGCTCAAGCCGGGCTCCTCCAACTTGATCGTCACTTGATATGAAAGAACAACGTGAAAGAAAAACGCTTTATTGGTTACTAAACAGGAATTCACATTTTTCGCTGTCCAATAAACTTTTAATATACAAAGTCATTTTGAAACTTATTTGGTCGTACGGTATACAGTTATGGGTACGTGAGGAATAGCAACATTGAGGTTATACAACGCTTCCTGAATAAGTTGGTAAGAATCATTAAGGAGGCGCCGTGGTTTCAACGGAACGAAGAAATTCTTAACTATCTGGAATTGCATTACGTCCGTGAGGAAATCATGCGATTCCGTTCACATTGCAAAGGGTAGGTAATCATGTGAACTGCATATTACAAACAAAGGGTAGGTAATCATGTGAACTGTAAATTACAAACAAAGGGTAGGTAATCATGTGAACTGCACATTACAAACAAAGGGTAGGTAATCATGTGAACTGCCTAGTGCTGAATCTCCTAGACGACAATGTGGATATCCGGTGATTCAAACGTCTTCATGTACTGGATATGGAGAAGTCTTGAGTGAAGTCTCAAGAGTGACTCTTGAGCTGTCAAGACATCTCTTAAATGATGATCATCTTCTCTATTCCTGATGAAGGGCCTAAATTCCTTTCATAAGCTAATTATGTTACTGTTTTTTTTTCTTTTCCAGTGTCCTTTAATATTATTTGATGTTTTGTTTTTTGCTTGTGTTTTAAGAAATTTTGTACTTTTTATGAAGTGAAATCTGTTCAAGGGCATTTATACAAACAAACTATAATCCTATATTTATATCATAGCTAAACTATTGCCTTATGTACTTATGTAAGTTTTATTGAGGGGATTTATTGGAAATCTCTTATCAGGGGTTATTGTAATTTTGTTTACTTAAGGTTCCTTTTTGGAATCGATTGTAAATAAATGAATTGTGATACAAACAGAAAAAAATAATTTGTAACTATAGTTAACACTGCTTAGTACTTGCGATTCATTTGAACCATTTATTACCACGAACGAATTAATTATTAAATTTAATATTGATTAAACAGAATTACGTTTTTTTTAAATTAATTTCAAATTTATTACTATTAATAATTTTTTTTAATGAATTCTCTTCAATGCCAGTGAGATATGATAAACGAAAAACCTTGAAATTTTTACAATTGATGTTATGGAAAATATAGTAGGGAATCTTGGAGAGCTGCATGAAACCAGTCAAATGACTGAAGATAAAAAAAGAAAAAATTAAAAATATTGTATGTATTAATTATCCTTTATAAAACAATTTGAGAATATAACTATAAATTGACTAGTTAAATTTTTAACCGTTTAGAATCTGAAAAATGTAAATTTAAAACAAGCCTATATTCAGACACAGTGATTGAAATGTGTACTGACTTTAATCAAATATTAAGTCTATTACAAAATTATTTAAAAGGAATCAAAGTTAGTTAATAAAATTATAATGCATATAATTTGTAAGGTGGATATCTAATGTATATATATTAATAGCTAATGAAAAATAAGATAGTATTTTACTGAAAATAATGTTAAACAGAAATAATTTTTTATAAAAGTATTACTGTACGCCAATATAAAAATAAATTGTACATCTCAATAAATAGTACATGTATATATAGTCACGGAATAGTGGGTGCTTAAAAGCAGTTTGTAACTTATCATTGAGCAATACACCTACAGACTTGCCTCCACAAAGCTGAGCTGTTTAACGTAATGCCCTTGATTAAAAGTTAATTAATTAACTTGTTTTCACTTCTTACTTTAAACTAAACGTACAAAAATAAAGGCTAAATTTATATTTCAATATTTATTATAAAATTATTTACGACTATTAAAAAACTTCTGAATACCATAATAAAATGGCATATAGTACCATAATAATATGTATAGATGTAAGATATATATTTACTCATATCCAGGATGGCTGCAATAATCATTATAAAAACTTGATATTATATGGAATTAAAAATAAAGCTCATATGTTAACAAGAGTTGTTTTGCTGAAATAGTGAATTTCGAAAGTTTTACGTAAACCAACTATGAAGTAAAAACCATGTTACGCTCACTTTTTCTGGAAATGAAAATGATAAGTTTCATGCTCCTTAAAAATATTAAATAAAATTTATTAACCTAGTTATACGGAGATATTTCTAACATTTCAAACTTGCGTGTCATCTTTTGTTAACCAGGCTCTAATGGCTTTCATCTTCATAAAAATTGTGCAATAATACATATTTTACCAATTCTTTTTTTCTATTTTATATTAAAAAAAAAAACTGTGTGATTTTTGTAATAATTAGCGGTTAAATTTGTATTTTACATAGTCGATATGGTATAATATGTTTAAAGGATTAAAATGTAGGTATGATATTGTTCAGTGAAGTAATTACCACTTAATTTCAAGTGCATGATTAATTCGTACTACTTCACCTGAATATCATATTGTATAAAATACCACATTTAATGAGATACTAAATAAATAATATAAAATTAAGAAACATAATAAAAATTAATAAAATATTTTAGTAAATTAATGTTATAGTAATAATAAATAGTATTACGAACTTAAAAAAACATTATAATTTGATTGGCAATTTAATATTGAAAACGTATTTGTTCATTTATCAAACACTTCATAAAATATGAAAACCATTATAAAAATTAAGCTATAAAAGCTTTGAAAATACTTCTACTACTTTCCCAACATCTGTGTTAAAAAAATTTAACATTCAACATCATGAAAAGATTAACATTATTTAATAAAAAATAAATTGGGGAATTTTCAAATTGCCTGCTAAAACTATAAATTTCGAGTTTATTTTATCTAGATATTTAGTTTTATTAAATTTTTCTTATACAGAATGATTCATAAAGAATGTAAAAATCTTTCAGGACATGCTTTACTGGAAACTAATTATGGTACAAAGTAATATAAATGTAAGAATTTCGAAGATTATTAAAAACAACACATAACACGATGTGGCGGATTTTAACTAGGTTTTAAGTGATTTATTTCATGTTGGAAATATTAACAGATAATTCTAACAATTAAGTTTTTGTCTTGTACTTGAATATACTGATCCCTTAAGTTCGCACTTCCACACCAGCTCCATCGCAAAATAAAAAAAAAGCGGAAATACTAAATCTAACCGGGGCTTGAATGACGAACAGACCTACCTTCGACCAAATAAAGCTCAAGCGAATTTCTAGCTACTCGGACACTCTAAATCTATCTGACGTCGAATCAAACCCCTTTAACCATCCTCTGCGTGGCCAGAAATCGTAGGAAGCCAGCTTCTGCTGGCTTCACAAGCGCTACTCCCTAGCATTCTTCCATTCCAATAATGAATCCACTCTCTCAAAATCCCTAACATGTTAGGTTCTCAGCTTCATATCTTGGGTTAAACACACATGATATGGTATATCGATTAGGAGAAACCTATCTTGCAGCACGCAAACCTACAACATCTAGAAAGTACCATACGTGTATTGACGGTCAGAAGATTTATTTTTCCTAACCTACCAAGACCGAAAATCTTGGTCTCTATTTCCTTTTTTGCTTTCCAGCGCAACTGCCGCTCAATAGCAAGAATATTTTTGGGTTTCACACCGGTGATAACAAAAAATTCTCTCGTGAAACTGTCCTATAACCAACGATAACAGATAAAAACAGAAGACGCTGGTCTCTCAACAAAGTATTCTTACAACCTTTATATTGCATTCTATGAGCCGAGATGGACGCAGGGTAGGACATTATGACTTCACACATACCTTTATAAAAGACACATGTGGTTCTAAAATTCAACTCCCAATCGGGATGAATGACCCTACGAACGCCAAGTAAAGCATTAAATGTTTTCTTTGCAACATTGCAGTTGAACAGAAATAAACATTTATAAAAGTGAATTGAATAGTGAATGTTTGTCATTATCTAAAAATGCTTTATAAATTTTCCAATAAAGAATACGCAAATATCTTCTTTTTTTTTATTAGTTCTCCACTGAAAAAGCATTCAAAATCAAATTATCTATAAGTTTTTACTCCAAACATAAAATATTTTGTCTTTTATCTCAGATTTCCCAAAAGCTATTAAAAATACAGTTCTGGGATCCATTATTTTTAACATTTTCTAGATATATTTCATATAAAACCACTAAATTTACTCCTTAATCTGCATGTCAAGAATTAAAATCTGGCTTACATAATTACATTATTTCTTAATCACTCCATATGTACATATAAACAAACTTAATAATAAAATAAAAATAAAAAAAAAAAATGAAATAATAAGAATAGATAAGATATGATGAAGTAATACAAAAAAACAAATGATATTGATAAAGTTTTACGTTTTGTTTACGTCATCACCAATTGCATAAAAAATTCATAATACTTATGGTTTCTTACCCTAAAAACTCACCAAGAGTTTAGCAAAAGATTTATCAAAAATTGTTCAACAATTGAGCTGGAGAGAATAAAGAGAGAGAATAAATGTCAAATTATGTACATTTTCGCACGCAATACACCAATTTTTTTTTTCTTTTTTATACTGACAAAACGCCTCAGAATGAATTATGACCAGTTTCTAATTTTCAATATTTTGGCGTAAACGTTTATATTAAATATGAAAAAATTAGATGAGATCTTTAGGCTCTAGAAGGTATTTCATTAGTGTATAATTCTTAATCGCGTCAGAATGTGAATAAATTCATGAAATTTAAAAAAAAGTTATTAAATTACATTATTCATGTTTAAGTATTATCTTACTCATGTTATGGTATATGCTAAATTAATTCTTTGAACTTTTAATTTATGAGGAGAAGCAACAAATTTACTATTGCAATCAAATTTGTAAAGGAGATATTCTTTAGAAAATATTTTGTCTAATTTAATTTTTTTACTTAACCTTTTATTTTTCGTTATTATTGTGTTTAATAATTTATATGATTAACACTAGAAGGTTTTTCAAAATAAATAATAAAATCTGAAATTCCATAAAAGAAACAACACTTTGCTATATAAATTTATTGTAAAAAAATTCTTAGCCCGTATATTTTTCCAATAAAGAAGTGTAAAATCTATCTAATATTAATTATAATCTTTTAATTTTAATCAATTAATTTCTCGGTTTATAACATTATAAATAACTTAAAAACGGATTCAGAGATAGGATCTGAAATGAAGATTTATAATACAAAACTATTTCTGAAAGTTACAACATAAAGTTATTACATATAACTACTGAACTATAAAACTAAGCTGAAATATTAAAAATTGGTTCTACTGCTAATACATTTATTCTGTATTAATTACGTCAAATATATATATATATATATATATAGCGACTTATTTCTAAATATAATTTTTTACACGTTTATAAACGTCATCCTCACGCTTCCAAATGAATGAATCTGATGAAAAATTAAATTATTTATAACGAAATGTCAACTATTGCTAATAGTTGTTCAGCAGTAATCAAAGTTAATCAAAAACTGGATTTTTTATAGATTTCCAAATAACACTTTGAAGTTTAGATTTACATTAAAATTTTACTTCAGGAAATATACAAATACTTTAAGATGACACTTTAAGTGTGAATTTAAAACGAATAATTAAAGAATGAATTAAGGCAAATATGGTACTAGCCAGTTTTCCTCCTCTGCATGAAGCTAAATTTTTCCTTAAATAAATAGCAATCTTAATAGTATATGATAAAAAAATGTATAAAATCTTTTCTTAAATGTTCGGAGGTGCGGCGCCACCCTATTTTGGGATAGAAATAATTTTATTTTTATTTTTTCAAGTGTGAATGTAATTTTAGCGAAAAATTAAATAATTTAACATAAATATTTTAAAATATTTTTCAATTAATCTAATTTTTTTTTTTAAAGCTGTTATTAAATTCAAACTATACGTACAAATCTATATATAAACTGCTGAATGTCATTTCTTTCAACATATCTACAGAAATAGTAAATATAAAGTTTGTAACGAAATATATATCGTCCACCGGCGCATTTTTTTAACGATATCTACCTTATCTATAAACCGGTACGTAAATAAATAGAAGTTATTTTATTTATCAAAAATAATTAATTCTGGAGGGATAACTTAACAAATAAATATAATTCAACGCTATGGAAAAATAATGATGTAAATTAATATTTAAAAAAAATATTGTGTTACCGTTGTATTTTGTTTTAATGCTTTTGTAATTTTGTGGTATTGTTAATAAAAATGTTACAATTTGTTTTATTAAAAAGAATATTTACAAAAACATCATAATAAAATAGTACAATACATACGTATATTGCATATGTACATTATATATAATTACAATGTATATTTAAATTGTACATTATGTATGTTTACACTGTACATTTTATACATGTAAAATCTAATTTAATATAGCCTATATAAATTAATCACGTTAACAAGATTAATTTCTAAAAGAACAACTACTATTAACTCAGTTATATTACATATTTATACATAGATAGATTTCATGATTATAACGGAATACATATCATTTAACAATGACAAATAACAATCCATTCAAGTCACAAATGTCTATATTAGTTAATATAATATAAACTACATGTTTATATGTCAGAAGCAGAATATAAATAATGATATGTACATGAGAGCTATTAAATTTAAAATAGAATTTAATATCTCATAAATTCATTAAATTTGTGAATAGGATAGAGCTTTTGTAATATTCTTCAACGAAAGAAATTATGAGAAAAACGATATTTGTAATATTTTAAAATTATTTATTAATACTCATTTCTTTACTTTTGCTAATAATTTATAAGAATAAATAACGAGCGAGTTATTATACGAACAATAAATATTTTTCACATTTTTTATAAATATACGAGTATAATAAATATCGATAAAAGATGACAGCGATGTTGTTTAATAATACCATAATTTAAATACTAATTAGGGGGGTTAACTAGACACTGCAAGCTACTGAAAATGATGCTCTTTTAATCTATTAAAGTTGGGACGCAAAAATTAGAGATTATAAATTGGTGAACTATAATGGCACGGACATATTTTTTTATTTTTACTCTAAAACTTTAGAGTAATCAAAATACTCATGCAGAGGAATCAGCAGATAACGTTAAGAAATAAGAATCGGAACTTTCTACATACAAATGATTGATGAGTTACAGGAGCTAATTAATCAAGAATCGCAAATCGTAGGGTCCGGTGGGCAATGTAAAATAGATAAAATATGGAGGATTACTGTTGTATATGACGCTGTTACATTTGTATAATATTTATTGGAAGAGTCACAAAATTCCCAGGGCTTGGGGTAGTCCAGAGTAATCTTATTATTTTTTAAGAAAGGATTAAATGCTGATTGATCCCAATAATTATCGAGAAATCAGTTTGTTAGAAATATATTACAAAATATATGACGTCTTATTGAGCAGACGTCTTATGGGATTGACAGACTCGTTAATTAGGAATAACCAGATGGATTTAATGACGGGTTGCTCCTGGATTGACGTGGAGTATACATTACTAATGGTTATGGAGAGCAACCGAGAATTTAATCGACCCTTACATTTGGCCTTTTTGGGTTGGGAAAAGGCTTTTGACAACGTTTGTAACTCTATGATGCGAAATATAATGTTGAGTAATGGATAATACATATATCGTGTTACTTATTTTGCTGGTTTATATTCCTAAATGATTATTATGACTGACGCGGGAGATGCGAAATTTGTTGTGGAGTTGAGGATAAATGAAGATCTTCGAAAGGAAGGTTGCTCAATGTTGCAAGGTTGTCAAGATTGCTCATCTTATTTAATACATATCTGGATGAGCCAATGACTATTTGGTGAAATAGCGTTGACTTCGGTTTACATCTTGAAGAAGGAGTTTTTCTTGATTTTTTAGCGTTTGCTGATGATGCAGTGAAGGCACAAGAAAGTGAAGAAAAGCTGCAAATGGTAATTATCAGCTCCATCTCCTCAGTAAAGAATTCAACATGAAAGTTTCGCTGAAGAAATTTAAAGCTGCCATGATCTTTTTGCAGATAATGGCTCTAACGCTTCCAAATAGTCAGAGAGGGGGGAATTCAGGAACTGATGGAAAACTTCAAATATCTGGAGTGTAACGTGTACTTCGATCAAGAATAAGATAGAAATGGAAAATGGGCTAAATTTATTGCGGTTTGTGGATTGATCATCGTATTTTGAAAGTCAGACCAGAAAGGATACGCAAATTAGATTTCATAAAACAACGGCCATTCCTTTATTTATATGTCGTATTGAGGTGTGGGTCAATATTAAATTATATGATTACTATATACAAACGGCGTAGATGAGGTTCCTAAGGAGCGGGAAGTGTTGTACGAGAGAGGATCATATTAGGAATGAGGTCGGTCATTCGCGAAGAGAATACCATAAAATCAATCAATGGAACGAGCAGATATCAGAAAGATGAACGAGTTACCTGTTACGAATTACTCGATGTGTAGGTTACCACTATTACACAATACAGGTTACATATAGATTATCATTTCGTTCGTGGTATTATAAGCCGAATGGAAGTAGAGATTAGAAGATCGAGACGTAGATGGACGGCAGAAGAGATTAATTAATCCTGTGAAAAGAACAATATTAGAAATCTTGGCTTCGAAATCAGCTGATGCACGACGATGAGTTTACATCTAGACCAATCTGATGAGGTGAAATTCCTGCTATTGTTATGGAGAATAGTACTTTATGGTACAGAACTTAGTCTGACAGAGGAGCAGGAAATATGCTGAATAAATTCTTTTAAGGTTACGTTATAGGAAAATACTGAACATTAGATGATTTATGAAATTCGACCCATCCTCTAGGAAGACTAATTGAAATACAATCTCATACAAAAAAAAAAAAAAAAAAAAAAAAAAAACACTGTTAATTAATTTTGATGACATATTAGGGCGATAGAGAATCATTTAAGTTGTCGGTTTTAGGTATGTTTTGAAATAACAGAAAAAAGAGTATGACAGAAATAACAGTATGGAGAAATAAATTTTTATTTATCATTGGTTCTTAGTGGGGACGGAAATTTCGAGACGTATTTATATCACATGGGCAGAGAACATCATCCAACTGCATGTATTGCCACGTTGAGGACATGGTAGAGCACACCTTGCTATGGTGCCCTGAACGGGACGAAATCCGCCTGCAAGCTGGTGCACGTGATCTGACGCCTGATAATCTTGTGGGCTATATGCTAAGTTCTTAGAGTCATTAGCGGGCAATTGATAAACTGGCCAGAGATGTACTGATGGTAAGGACGATGAGGGATGCAGGAAGGGCTTCTGAGCCATCTGAACGTTGTCTCTAGATCGCAACGAGTCCTGGAATCCGGCGGAGTGGATAGCCCCAGTAGTGAGCCCCAGTCGTCATGTCTAGGTGTGGCGATTCCAATTGTCGGCTGGGGACTCCATAATAGACCTCGCGGACTCATAGGGACAAATGAGTAGGAAAAAAAACGGGGAATGAGTGAAGCCGTGACCCGGCTGAGGTGGAGAGTTCCGGATATTCTTTCCTGGTTCTGAGTTCTCTGAATGACGTTTCAGGCTAAGGCAGAACAAAAAAATGAAGATCCGAGACCGGGGGTGGGCTGACCTGCCATACCAGACATATACAGCTGGTGGATAGGGAGGCTTGCCTTTCAGGCAAGGACACGCCCCTAGGATGAGCTATACTTTATTGGAGGTCCGGCCCATGGGGTGCAGGGAAAAAAAGTTAAAATTTTAAACAAGTGAAACATGTAATGACATAAGATATATAATTAAAGAAGCCTTATGTTAAAATGATAACGTAAAACAGCCTAAAACAATTTTTAATGAATAATCTTCCTCCTAAATGGTTCGAAAAATTTCGAGAAATGATGAGCTTCATCAAACCATTTAAAAAGGAAAATTATTTATTAGGTGCATTTAAAATCTGTTTTAACTTGATTAGGTAGTTATCTTAATAAAATGCTATCTTAATCTTATATTACTGTACAAGACCTCTTATTTCACTGTTTAGATAAAGGTAACCTATCTGTTTAGAAAAAGACAAAAACTTGAGATATAATACGACTTGGTTGATTAATCTAATAAATTCAGTAACTGTTATGTTTGTATGTAACCACCAGTGGTGATTTAATGAGAAGAAATTAAATTAAGCTAACAATTAAGTTAATGATAATGAAGATTGTGGGGAAAAAAGAAGAAAAATTAGACTAAGGAGGAGGGTGAGGATTATCTGATGTCGAGATACATAGAAGAGGACTGATCTCATATAACCATAGAAAATCGTAGAAAGAAAATGAAAAAAATTTAAGAAATAGAATCTTCAATCAAATTTTTTTTTAACTACATGTAATTTCCACCATATTTATTTTAATTTACGAAGGGCACATATACTGACACTCTAGGGTTAGAAATATCTATTTTTTTGAAATCGCAAAATTAAAGGAATTTTTTATGATTGAAATATGATTGGTTATAAAACCAAAATATTTTTGAATTTAAAAGGATATTTGTTTTTTATTTTTATTTTAGAAATGTATTTATTTTACTAACTTTTCAATGTACAGAAATATATGAATAGTGAACGAAAAATATCTAGTAAACCTCATAAAAATTGCGTAGTTGGAAAAATATTACCTTACTAGAAGAAATATGTTAGCGTGGTATGCAACATAAACGTGTTAAGATGAAACTGTATAACGAATGTATCACCTGAAATAAGTTTTTCAATATGCCATCAAATCCACACGAACACAACAATAATTTACAAAAAAGGAGTTCATGAATTTGTGAAATACAATAAAACTAAAGTATACTGTTCATTGTCATATCTAAGTCATAAAATGGCTTATGAGAGAATATTATTTACGTCTTCTACTTATTCTATGTAAATACACAATACCTAGCTTTTGTTGTCACGAAGAAGAAGCAGTTAAGTTACAACGAAGTTGTATGGAAAAGAGAGGAAAAAATGGTCTTGTACTTGGTCTAAACATTTTGGCTTCCCACACTCCTCTCCACTACCACTATCGTAATTCTTCTTACAGCAGTTTTAAAGGGGTTATTTTTTTTTTTTTTTTTTTTTTGGGACATCCAAGCTATATGTTACAGATAAAATATGACATTATGTGACAGCACACTTATCATGCTGCATCTCAATATTCCTCTTTGGCATATTTACATTATAAACTTCCTTACTTGTAAAATATATACCCGAATCACGTGATATATTTATTTATTAGTATTATCATTATTATTATAACCTTATAAGAAAATAATATTGATAATTTTCGTATCCTTTGTTTGGAAATTATTCAGTAATTCAATAATTATTCTTTAATTAAAAAAAAAAAAAAAGTGGTAATTAGGTATATGCGTACCTAATTACACGGGTAATTAGTATGTGTAATGCGCATACGCACGTAATATGATCAAAGTATAAATTTATAAATTTTATATCCATAAAGTAAATCAAATAATCAGGCAGTACTGAACAATGAAACATTGCTTTCAGTGATTAAATAAATAAAAAGAATGAGAAGTAAATATTTACTAAAATAAAATCTAAAAAAAAGGACCTAGAATTTTTAAATATATAAAATTTCCATTTATTTTGGCATTAAATGATTAAAAATCCATCATAAAAAGACAGAAAAATTAGTAAAACTGAAATAAATAATAAATTGCTCTGCAGAAAAATATTTTTACGGAACCAATTGTATTTGACATTTAAAATTAACATTATGGTTTACAAATTTTTCGATTGGCATATTAATCACAAAAACAGTTGGAAAAACCTTTTAATATTGTTTGAAATAATGCCTTAGTAGAAATAATAGTAAAATTTAATGTAAAAATATTTTTTTTTTTAAATTTGGAATTTACTTCTTATTAATTTATGCAATATTGATAAAATAAATTAATTTAACAAAATTAAAAATTTTTAAATGTCTCATAAATTTTGTTTGATACATCTTTGCAATGCCAGAATATTGGATTTATTGACTTTTGCAATGCTGTAATCGAGATAATCTGATATATGAAAAATCAAAAAATGTTTATCATAAGTATCGACATATCAGTCTAATGTTTAATAGAAATTACACTTAATAAAAATACGAATATTTACAGAGTGTATCAAAACTGCACGGCAATCTCTCGGAAACGGAATCTATATCTAAAAATAAGAAAAAAGTTCCCAATAAAAATATGCCTGAAAACGTTTTGTTAGCGA
>JAAAKQ030130571.1:0-12128 GCA_010016005.3 Zanna intricata | reverse complement strand
ACGCATACGTTATAAGTTACATAAGACAGACGAATGAAACATATGATGGCACTAAACTAACGCTTTTGAAAACTTTTAAAACATATTTTATCATAATAATTATAATAATAAAGATGATGCCTTCTTAATCAGAATAATCACTGTCGACAGTCATTAGCTTATTGTTACGAACCAGAAAATAAAATTTAGAAAATGGAATGTTAAACGCTCATATCTGCCCACCAAGAAAAATTCAAATCTTAATCGGCATTTCTTGACAGTTATTTCAGAACTAATAATGAAGAAATACCAGGACATAGTTTAAGAATAAATACTATTGTTATAATTTGCTGCTTATTGAGAGGATGAAGTCTGCAGTTCAAAGCAAATATTGAGGATTACTATGGAAAGGTTTGGTGATGTTGCTTAACAATACAACAATACAGTTATACAATATGTATACAGTTGTCCACAATACTGAAACTTGCTGGAAATTTAGTTGCGTTACTGGCTCATCCAATAAATTTTTGATGTCGTTCTTTTACACTATTACTTTGTCAGTCCATTCAAAAATACTTATAGAGATCATTGATTTACATCGGATCAAGAAATAAAGGATAAATGTTTCAGTTATTTTTTTTGACGTAGTTTTAAATCCATTAATAAAACTAGATAAGAAGAATTTAAATTGTGAAAAAAGAATTCTATCAGAAAAAAATTGTTTTAAATATTCTACTATTACTGAAAATTAGTTGCAGCAATTAATAAAATGCTGATAAATTCATTTGATTAGAAAATTCTAATGTTTAAACACATATGTTAATTATAGTAGGATAAAACTGTAGATAAATTAAATATGTAGGGCAAAAAATCTTAGTAAGTAAAGTTAAAGCAAACTTAGTAAGTAAACTAAATCTGAAAAACAGTTCAGAATAGTGACTGAAGTTTTTCAGAAGAAAGTCGAACTCCCAGAGGAACTGGCATCGCGTTTTCCTCTTGTTCAGATGATTCTAGTATCAAATCTCAGTCATGATTACCTTTTAAGTAGATTTCATAAGAACGCTACCTATTGCAATGGGCATGATTTGACTTCCGGAAAATTTCTACATATCTTTGTGTATCATATTCCCCAGACCTCAAAACTACTGTCAGTTCAAAGGTTTGTATATCATTTATATATATATATATATTTCCTTAACATGGCCCCGTTGATATAATTTTAATCTGATAAAAAACATATACCTACTTACCAACAAAATTCAAAATTTTGTATTGTCCTAGCGCTTTCGTAATAACTACTTCATCTTCAGGGTTTATCCAAACCCTTCTGAACTTGCAACTATATATATTTCACCTTGTTGTGGATACGATAACTACTGTAATTTTGCGCCAATCACTTTCTAAACGACCCAAAATTTCGGTCGAGTGCTTAACTTCCAACTCGGAAAAATCGGACAATGGGGGTGAAAATGGGGAAGGCTTTTTTGTAAAAACAAAACAACGATATAACTTTCTTTTTAAATATAATATTGAGTTTGTCTAAAGTTCCTATTTTTCTTTGGATAAGGACCTAAAACTTATCAAGTAAAGATTTTTGATATCACCAACCAGTGGCCCAGGGGATGGGAAAATTTGGGTTTCAAAGACAAAAAAATCATGCTTCCCTTAAAAGGCATAATTTCTAATAGGTTTAATGTAGTCCTTTAAAAATTTACTAGAATTTTTGTCTGAAACAATTTTTGATGTGACCAACTCATAGGTTAAGGGATGACCAAAAGTTTGATGGAATTTTAAGAAGACGAGGCTTGTCGTATTCTAAGCATGTGGAACTTTTTTTTTAAATGCAACCATTGTCGTACTAAGTAAATTTGAAGTTTTTCATAACTTTAAGGTGGAAATATTTTTTATCCCCTACTTACTTAGCCCTGGTGAAATCTACCTCCACTTTCCGGAATGTTGAAAGGGATTTTTTTTTCTTACTGTGAAATTATTACATTTTTATACACCATTTTAGGCCTAATTATTTAAAAAGATAAATATTATAAAACAGCACTCAAATTACAGCAAAAAAATTATGCGACGAAATTAATTTTGTAATAATGGAGATAATTAAGAATCTCCATAAAAGTATACATTTTAATAAAATTTAGCTCATAATTACTATATTATTTAATACAATTGATCTTTTTAACTGCAAAAGGAACTCATGGCAAATATTTATATATATATTATACAGCTAACATTTTAATACTATGCCATAATAAAGCCATCGTCGCAGGTTTTTGTTTTCAGAAGACAATATTACTAACAGGTTTACTTACATATTGGTGAGTAGGGTATATTTAATGCAACAATAAACAAAGCGTTTTGTGATAGCCAAGTTAAGCGACTAGGCAGGAAATAACTGTCGGAAAAACAACTTCGGCTATCTATGAACATAATATTCCATTAGAGTACGAACAACAATAAATTACTCAGAAAATACTGACACACGTTCTATTGAAATGAAACTAAACGATATTTTATTACACATTCACGTGAAAATACCTTTATAAATAAAAATTATTTTTAATGAAATTTAATAGAACCGTAATTTGATTGTAACTTAATTTTTAAAAATAATAAGTAAATATTAAACAATTATAATAAACAATCAAATCAACGTATGACAAATAGGATTTTTTAAAAATTTATGTAATGTTAAAATTTCATTATATTAAAATATGAGTAGATTAGTAATACTTTTAACATTAATTAGTATGAACTAATTGTGTATTTGTATGTTGGGTGTTATAACAAAAACCTTTTAGACAATCTTAACACTTTTAGACAAACGTCACTACTGTCAAACTCATGAAGTCACTCCTGATAATTCTCAAGATAAAAAATATACCATGCCAGGTAGACTTATTGTATAAAATAAAACGCATTCATAAAAATGAAATTTTATTTTGAGGCCATTTAAAATGGCCTCTTTTCGATATATTTACGAACCTAAAAAATGAAGAACACTGTTTTCTAATTACCTAGGCTGATAAAGGTTTTTTCCAAATCATATAGCAGATGAAGAGATTTCAATGAAAATAATGAGATAATTTTTATCTTATTATTTGAAATCTGTACTATATAAGATCCTTAGAAATAATCTTTAACAGAAAATGATTAATAAATTTTTGGCTGGTAGTACATTTTAAACGTGCAAAAAAAAAAAAAATTTTAAATAAATTTTGTAAAAAAAATAGTTTTATTTCAAATTTCAGCTGAGAATGTAAAAATTGTTTACAATCTTCTTAATAAGTTAATCAACACATTTTAAATCAAATAAATTAAATGAATCTATATTTTATAAAATATTTATTATAAATTTTTTATTTAAATTATTGTCTAGGGTTTTTTTGAAATCTTGAGCCAAATATATCTGAGCAAAATAAATATTTTTTTCTATTTTCAGAACACTTTTGAATTTTATTATAAATAATAACAAAAACAAAATATTAAAGTCATAAAATTTTAATCTCACAGAAAATTACAGAAATTCTTTTGCAAGTTTTGAGTACAGAAAAAAAAAACAAAACTTAATGAAAATAATTAAAAATCATGCTATTTTGCATCAGATTGCCCTAAAATAAATTTTTCATGTAAATATTAAAAATAAATTTTCTTATTTCTGTATAATGTAATAATAATCTGACTAAAATTACTTTATTTCTAAATATAATATTAATGGTGAATTATAGTTTTTTTTTATGAAAATATTTTTCAATGATTGAATAAAACTTTTGTAGTAGTACTTCAAATTTTACCTGTTCTCTTTTACAAGTTAACTGCACAATTTTGAGGATACTTTAATATTAAAATAATTTATTGTACTAGGTTATGTTTTATCTTTAAATTTCCTGTGGATGATTTTCTTTTTTTATAATATGAAATAGTTTTTTTTTAAGAAATTTTATAATAATTATGTAATCTAAAAAAATTTAAGAAAGTAACATTTACATTACTTATTTCTGGTTCTATCGTATGAAATATAAACATATAAAGAACAGTTATTTTTAGTTTTGGGTCTATTTAAAGAAACAAGATCGGTGGCTACTGTCACTTGTCTTTATTTTCCTCTTCCAATTGCATTGATTGCTTTCAGGAGTAAACAACCTTTTGTCTTTGTTATTGCACAATAACAGACGACTAAGAAAAAAATAAGTCTCACATTTTCTTCAAGGTTTTTTCAAGTTTAAAATTAACGTTGTTCATAATATATATATATATATATATTAAAAAACATTATTTTATTGTTAATCATAGTTAGTAATTATTTGTTATTTATAAAAGCAAAATAAACGTACGGAAAAACAACGTACTAAAAAGCGTTTACTAATATCTATTCAAAAAATATATCATAAAGATATTTAGATAACTCAATAAAGTGAACTAATTTTTAATAATATATAAAACAAATTATTAATTACCCCATCTCAATTTCAGAGCCCCGTAAATTCCATGACATTTAGTTAATCTATGAGATTTTTAGAAAAAACGATAAAAAAATAACAACTTATCGTTCCCTAAGTTAGCATTCATTTTCAACCAGATTTTAAAAATATCATCAGAATAATTTTAAATAAGAATATTACTATTCATTTATATTTAGACTGTTCTAAATATATTTTTTTATTAAATATTTTTGATGAATTTCACAGACGGTTGTGTTTTTTCTTACATTAAGATACGGTAGTAAAATAAATTACAAATATAGGAGTATTTAGACTATTTATAAGTCGTTACCTTGAAGAAATGGGTTTAACATCAATATTATTTCAATAAGCCGTTATAAAAATCTGGAGAAAACACAAACTCCCAAACACATAAACTAACAAAAGAATCATAATATATAGGCAGTATCTTTATGATCTGGAAGAAATATAATATTTTTCTGTTAAATAATAGGCTTGTTATCCAAGAAAAAGTAGCCTTTAAGAAAATATTCTTGAATTTATACTTATATAGAATGGAAAATAACCACTGCCTACTGATACACATCCATAAACGATAAGAAATACTTTAGTGAATATGTTTGTAGTTTAAAAATAAGGAAATTAATACAATAACAGTTAGATGAATAAGAGTTACAAAGAATAACAGTTAAAGGTAGTGAAAAAATATAGTCATATTAATATGACTATATTAATACAGTCATAACATCTACGAGTCAACTGAATTCACCTCAATACGCTCAGAGAATCAGTGAAAACTGATATAACTTTAATTAATCAAAAGACTGTACCGAAGTAAAATACGGCCTTTGTTTATTTAGGAGGCTTTAATCCAAGAACGAGAAAAAAATAAGAAATTCAGATTACCTTTCCTTCCTTGTGTAGCAATGAAAGTTTACTAAAAAGTATGTTTAACTATGGACTCATCCTGTTTCGATACTGAGAAAACGTAAACGAAAATGATGAATTATATTTGAAAAACTTGATATACATTTAATTGTTGAGATGATCCCAAATGAAATATTTATTCATTAAATTATATGTACTTATTTTTTGTTTTTATACTGATTAAATAATTACAAAACTGTTAGTATAAAAATAGTAGAATGATACGCTTTTATCTATTAATTATTGAATTATTAAAATGTAATAAACACAATTTAATTAATTTTCATTGAAAATGAACACATTCTTTTTTCTTATGGATTTTTAAGTATATATGATTGCTGAATATCAACAGTAATTCTGTAAAACTTTTTCAGAAAGAAACAATACGGACTTATAACTAATTTATTTAATTACCTCAACGTACAGTTAGTTTCAAGGAAAGCAAATGGATTAATAACTGAAGTGCTTTTAACAAAACTTTAAGGCCAAGCTTTAAGTATTAAATACTATTATAAGGTATTAGTTTTCCACTAAACTACTTACATTTATGAAATAATAAATTTATCTAATTTATAAATAGTAATAAATTAATAAAAATACGAATCACTTAACTATTTAACGGGAGTTGTTCTGCCTTATCCCTAATTGTTTGGGATCGTACCATTGTGGATCTGGACCTTTCTTTTCTATTTCTGTTCAGCCTCCCGAACCACCGTACGGTATTACTTCAGAGAATGAATGAGGATGGTATGTATGAATATAAATGAAGTGTAGTCTAGTACAATCTCAGGTCGACCATTTCTGAGATGTGCTGTTAATTGGAACCCAACCACTAAAGAAAACCAGTATCCACGATCTAATATTCAAATTTTATAAAAGAAACTACCTCTACTAGGATATGAACCTTAGAACTCTAGAAATCGACATCAGCTGAACTGCGATGACGAGTTTATCACTAGATCAACCCGGTGGGTTACCATGTAACTGATCGGGTTGTCCTTAGCCTTTTTGTATATAATAACGTGAAGGATCTATCAAAGGATTTTTCTCCGTGCGACCACGTTATCCCTATTAATGTAGGAATGCCATCGATAGGCTGCCGGCGCAGATCCTTGGTGTTGCGTAGAATTTAGGAGGTTTATGGATCCATATGTGGATCTATCACACGCCACGGTCTAAATTTAAATTCAAGTTGGTATGATTATGTTGGGTGAAGGCCGGTCCAAAACTCGAAGAATTTGTTTATAAATTCCAAGGAGGATCCTTTTCCTATCTTGGAAATAATTCTCCTCTTTAACTATTCATCCACCTTCCTTAACGGAATTTCTCTAGCCCTAACATAACAATTAGAATTATTATGTCTTTCCATTTAAAAAAGTTAAATTCTAATAATGTAAATATATATATGTGTATGTATAACGTCGACTGTTAAGGTGATTATAAACTTTTTAAAACATCAAACGCTGATTCCTCCTTCTCCTTGCGAAGACAAGGAGAATCATACGAATATCAAGAAATAAGACTGAAGAGGTTTCTTTCCCGCAAGTCACCAGATTTTGCATTTTTTAACCAACACAGAAGCCTATTAGTTCCTTTGTAAACGTTTCTTTTGGACTTGTAATGTTCTTTAAGAAATATATTGGACACAATTTTTTGAATTTAATATCAGAAATTATGATTTTTTTTTTCGGAATGGAATTTTTTCCGTGTAAGAATTAATTAAAAAAACTATACTTAAAAATATTAGATATAAACAGACGTTGCGGTAAATTTCATTCTTATAATATAGAATTTTAATCAGTAATCAATATCTATCTAAGTATTAAAGATTCTTTTTAGCCTGATAAAATGTGAGATTCCATTTATTTAATATCATTAATTTTTCATTACAAATTTTTTTAAATTAATCAGGAAAACAAATTTTGTAAAAGATGAAAACACCCGTGAACAAGATGAGGGAATTAAGAAAAAAACGGATTTTAGGAAATGAAGCCCTCCGTAGGGATTGTGAAAGAACAAAAACAAAAATTTCTAGCAATAAATTATGAAAACCATCATTTATGATCTTAAAATTTTTTACATTAAAAAATAAATTAAATGTATTTATTTTTATCGCACTAATATTCCATTTTTTTTCCTTTACAGTGCTGTATTAGTCCTAAATTTTTAAATTAGTTTTATCATTTCTTTCTTTTACTTGCGTTGCATCGTATGACTATTTCAGAACAATTTTATTTGAAGTAAAGTAGAACAATATCAGCACATAATTTTATCTTACACAAAAAGTAAAAATAAAAAACTAAATTCAAAAAATATTTTTCATTTAATTAAAAATCATCCAAAGATAGAATGTTGTCACGCGCAGACAGAGATTGAATTAATATCTCTCAGCATTTCTTTTTTTTTATTATTTTTTATTTAACCAATTGAATTCTAGCTAAATTATTTAGTACTTTTAAGGGAAGTTTATTAAAGATGAATCGTTACCCTCACTTTTCCAACCCTTTTCCTTCAATAAAACTACCTCATACCTAATATTCTGCATTTCAAAGAAAACAATTTATCTTTCTATTTTCTCATTTTCTAATTATAATTTCAACTTCATGAATTAAGTTTTTATTGCATCCTACTTACTGATTCCACGTTTCATTCTTATAATAATACTGTTATATGGTATATTGTACGATAATAATTTATAATAAATCATCTGCAATAAATAATTAACAATTATTATTGAAACTCTAGAGAAAATATACATTTATTTATTAAAGAAAAACGAAGTATCTGAATACGAATGAAATATTATGATTATTTATTAAGGAAAATAAATTATCTTACATAAATAATTCAAGTAAATTTTAATTTTAATAATGTAAACTGAAAATGAAAAATCATTAATAATTTTACAATATAACATTTATTGTTCTTAATAATAAACGAGATGCGCTCTTAAGAAACCAATAAATTTAAAAATTTGTCATTAATTTTATTTCGCGTAATTAGGGCACTGTTGGAACTGTATCGACATTCTTACAATCTCAAATAGGGCGTTAAAATAATTTTTATATTAATAAGATATAATAAAAACACATATTCTATTTCAATGTAATTCCGTTAGTGTTTCATTTTCCAAAATTTAAATTTTTTTTTCTTGTCAGTAATACTAAAGATTTAAGGAATTCTAAAAACTAAAAAAAATAAACTATTTATAAGTTAGTTTTATCCTTATAAAATTTCCGTTTTTTATCTTGCCTAAGAATGATACACAAAATATTTCCGGTATAACAAAAATTAAAATGTCTACAACAAAAGACAAAGTCCAAATCGACAACAGTAAAGAAAAGGGGGATATGATCTCCAACCCAAAGGAGAAGACACCCGGCCTGCGAGATCCCGGTCTGTTTTAGACACTCTAAACCTGATGACACATCACAGTCATCAGTTTGGCCTCTGTCAGGATGCTATCGATGCAAATGCCTGGCAGATAGTTCTATCACTTTATTTACACTACTTACTATAGTCTTCGTACGGCTTCCACCAACCACGATCACTTATCTTAAATTACAAAATCATCTACCAAATTAACCCATTTACAGAAGCGCGATCCGCGTGCCCACTCCTAACTACCCCTATATTATAAAAATATTTTTACTAATCGAAGGAGATTAGTTAACATTAAATGTATACCTACATTAAAAAAAAAAAAATAAATAAATAAAACGCTTAAACACAAAATAAAGAAAAAAAATCATTTCCAAAAACTTTACTAAAATGTAAAATTAAACGATCAATTCAATACATTAATCATTATCAGTAAATATAGAGGAAATAGTATAAATAAGAAAATAATTAATTATTGATTATTAGAAAATTAAAAAATCTGATATGGACTGACATGACTTCCTTGTATGCCTATTAAATTACGTATATTTTTTATTACAGTTTTTCTATATCTTTTTTTTTTGTTATTATTGATTATATTTACTGTAAAACTCTATTTACAATCAGAGGATAATAATTTTTATTAAATCAATATATTTTAATTAAAAAAGAGTTAAAAAATGTAAATGAAGTCGGATTCGAACCGATGTGCCTTCCCCTTTTAAGATACAAGTATTTCATTATTTAAAATTTTATTGGGTGATAACTCTGGAACCAATGAACCACTGATACATCATTGAAAAGCTCTCAATGAGGGTTATTACTGCAGTTAAGAAAAAGTCCAAAATCCAAAATTTTTTAGCCACTTTGGTCCAGTCGACTGCACTATTTTATAGCTAATCGTATTTGAGTTATACAAAGTACATACGAACAGAGGTCACGCTGAAAATAGTCAAAATGGATTTAGGGATGGCCAAAATGAATATTCAGGTGAAATCCGATAATTTTTTGTGATTACAGTACTTCCTTGTGCGAAGTAAGAGTAAATAAAGATAATTTTAAAAAGTTCATTGGCAATTCCATTGGCTTCCAAAACACTGTAAACTAATATTATTAACATATTTAGAAATAGAGTTAAAAATATAAACATTAAATAACGTTTTAGACAATTCCAATCGAATCGTAACTTTAACTTAAATTACATAACTCTAAAATTTAAAATTTAAATTGCCAAATACCATGTAGAAAGGTATAATTAATATACTCCTCTTGTAAATGTTGAATCAATAAAAAATTATCTCAAGAAATAGATAATAACAAATCTCAAGAAATCTCTCAAAAAATAGATAATAAAAAACTTAAATTTATCAAATACCCTATGCCAGTGAAAATAATCTTGTGGAAAGGATAATGTTCTCTTGGTTACAAACTTTCAAAAAAAGTATTTAATAAATTTAAAATGGTGAATGGGTGCGATTCCAATCAGATGTTTAATAATGATTTTTTTTTTTTTTTAAGTATGCTTCTTAATAACTTAACCCCTATTTAATAATTTATACATTTAAGTTACCGTTTCTAATAAACTAGTTTTATGAGCAGTTTTCAAACATTGCATGGAATGCTGCCGAATCATCCTTCAAGTTTTGAATTGTTATAATTAAGTTTTGTATTTCGTTACTCTCCTCATAACTTAAATTTATTATTATGTCTTTATTTTTTAACTTCCTCAATCTCATCCTTGTCCATACTTCAAAATCCTTCTAGTTTTACTTTTTACCTTTTTATGAATGTTCGTTTTATCAGATCCATAAAGAAATAAATAAAAACGTAATAATAATTCACAAAACTAACTTCTTCAAATCTTTATTCGTGAAAATAACACAATTTTTTAATAATTATAACCTTTTTGCAATCTTCCATTCACGTACCTAAATACGTACACTCATTAACGTGTTTTTTTCTTTTCTCTAGACGTAGCTTGTAGTCTGCTTCCCGTATCACTTTCATTTTTTCTACTTATGAAATCTAATTCCTTATATTGTGTTTCTTCTAAAAAATTCCGTATAATTAACAAATCTTAACAAAATTATTATCCCTCTTCGTGTTATGTTCCCTTTTTTCTCTTCTGAATAACATTTAATCTTATCTTCAATATACATAATAAACAAAGTCTCGAATAAGTTTAATTTCTTCTTTTTTCAATTCCAATACAATTATTTCCTATCTTCTCTTTGGCTTTTAAAATTTCTATGACTTTAAAACTTGGCACAAAACATTCGTTCATTACATCGTATAATAATTAATAATATACTCGTATATTATTAATAAATATTTCTCGTCAATACCTTCCAACCATTCACTATTATACCTTTCGTAACAATCTATATTATTCATTAATAACTCCATTTTTTACTTAATCTTCCATTGAGAACTCTTATGAGTATTTACTGAATGTAAAAATAATCTAATTGCCCTCTGGTATTATATTTTATTATACGTTACATTTTATTATATGAGTACTATCCTTTCTGATGATTGAAATCATAGTACTACATGTGAAAAATATTTAGTTTAGATTTAAATTATAACAGAAATACTACAAAACCGTGAAAATTACTTTAAATTAAAAGCAGTGAATTTCTCTGGTAGAACTTTTCTGTCCTCCCTATTGAAATTCATTATCTTCATTGAAGAAAATCTTAGTGTTTCGTAAGCCTGTGTAATCTCTGTGATATAGTAAGTATGTGTTACTAATATGTGCAGGTTTTACAATAATATACCTAGATAGAAGCAAATTATGAAATACAAAAGAAATAATATTTGTAAAAGTTTAAATATGTATAACTATACAAAGACAAAACATGTAGAAAATTTAATTCTGAACAAATTGCTGTAAGATAAATTGGATAAAACAAAGAAAAGTTAGAAATATTCGAATTTTTGTGTGAAGTTGTATATTTTTCCTAATCATTTAACAAAGTAATTTTACGTGAAACATAAAAACAGGGTTTTTTACCCCAATTTATTCGATTCACCCCGGATTTCTCAAAACCTAATCCAGATAAGATTCTGGGACCT
The DNA here is from genome assembly GCA_010016005.3 of Zanna intricata. Taxonomy (NCBI): domain Eukaryota; kingdom Metazoa; phylum Arthropoda; class Insecta; order Hemiptera; family Fulgoridae; genus Zanna; species Zanna intricata. The sequence goes on along the minus strand of JAAAKQ030130571.1, from coordinate 312 downwards.
ATTTTATTAGATTTTCAGGGCAAAAAGCATAATAAATTACTAAATTTGCCCCTTAATTATCATCGGTAAAATTTCAGTAAACCTCATTTCACCAGGGATGCTAAAATCGGAGCGAAGTCTTTCTTTTACTAGCTGTAACTCGCAAACAAAGTATTTTAGGACATATTTTTATGTGAACTTTTTCCATTATTTTCGCGGGTAGAATAAATTATGAAAGTCTCAGGGCTTAGCGATGCACTCTATACATCATCTTATCAAGCAAAAGAAATAAGTGAGAAGTTGTCAAATGAATAAAATTAATTTAATAAATAA
>JAAAKQ030130549.1:2896-13505 GCA_010016005.3 Zanna intricata | reverse complement strand
AAGAGCTCAACAATGGATAATGAATTAAAGAAAAAGATAAATAAAGAATAAAACTATAAAACTGAACTATAGAGAATATGATAAACATGAATACATGGATAATAATTATTTTTATTTTAATTACTATGGTCAACTTTAAATACCACGGAGGATGAGAGTGAATAAAAGACAAAAGAGCCAATCAAGACTAGAGAAATTTAATCAATAACATTAACTGCACTTTATTTAAACTTTGTTTAAATATGATAATTGTTTTTTTTTTTTTTCATTTATTTTTAATGGCTACTGTATATTTATTGAATAGATGTTTAAAAAAAAATTGTTTTTTACTTTTTTTCTCCCCAAAATAAGTATATTGTAATTATAGTTATTTTCATTTAGACTGATACATTCTGTAAACATTAACAATTAATTTTTTTGTTTTTGTTATTTTATAATTTTGTAAGAAAAACAGAAGAGCTCGTTAGACTTGATTAGCTTAGAGGACTTGATTTTTTTAAAAAGACAGTAAAACTTGTAAGAGTAGTTATTATACATATTTCTACAAACTGATAAAATAGTTTGTTTACTTGATAAAAATAAAAATGTATTATTAAAAGACAATTTATAAAACCAATTTTTTTACTGTCTAAACATCTAAATTAAGAAAAAAAACATTCCTTTTGAATGTACTCTGATTTTAGAAATGGTTATATTATTAAAGATTTAACACAATATACTGTAGGCTAAAAACTCTTTTAAAAATGAAAAATTTAAAGTTTTTATGTTAGACTGGTAGTTGAAACTGGAAACAAATTTTTTTCTGAAAATTATTCTATGTGGAATCTTTTCCTTTTTAATCTCAACTATTCAATATCTGCCCTTACATTTCAAGAAAAAGAGATGATCCAAGGAAAAAAACCATTACAGATTGTCATTATAGACAGTAGGATACAGTTGCAAATAAATGAATGCTTCTACAAGGTAGCTGGATATGTCCCATATTGTAGGTATTTCCACTCCTGTTTATAAATAGATGTAAATCAAAGTATTCAGAATTGTTATGTCTACTACCATATCATACGTTAAAACACGGAAACAGGTTATTGAACTGAACTGCTCATCCCTGCAAATGATTTGTTTGAGTTACACTAATCTCCTGAGACAAATTACACAGCAGTCCTTTATCTGCAACTATTTTTCATCAGCAAATGTCATCAGCATATTCTGTTCCACCGCAAATCAGTATTGTATACATCTTTTAATCTTGCACGTCAAAAATTAGAGATTATATGAATTATTGATGTTCTACTGTAATGTAGCATTTTATCAAAAACCATTTCTAAGATAAAATATTTATTAAAAGAAATAAAGTGCAGCTATAAAATTACTTTTATGTAATCAATTCAATTGCCCATCCTTACAAATCTTATTATATGGAAATAAAATCTAGCCTCCATATAAAAAAAAAAAAAAAACAACACACAAATTCAAAAAGAAATTGAAAAATTGATGATTATTTGGTAAATTCAAAAACAGATCTTCCTAATCAGCCTTACTTTTCATTTAACTGACCTTTTCATTGTAACAAGAACATAAACACCCAGGCAAAAAAATAAATAAATAAAAAGCTAAAAAAAAAATCATTTCTAAATAATTTATTAAGTATAGATTAAAAATTAACAGAATCTTTTATCAAAGCTCACTATATAATAGGAAAACTAATATTTAAACAGCTAAGAATTAAGGTGTTCTAATATTGGTGAAAATTAATAAAGTTTTCTTCTTATAATTCTCAATACTTTTCAAGAGCACCAAGATAAATTAACTATTTTAAACCTTGACTTAAATCAGGTACAATTTGACAATTTTCACCCAGCTTTTAATTTATTTAATTCCATACCTCATTTAGGTTTGATACACTAATTAATTACAATCCCACAAATTTAAAAATGCAATATTACAACAAACTACTCTCTTTCACTAAGTCAAGAAACCAATTTATTCTCTAATTCCATCAACTTATAAATTGATTACATTCTTTTCTTTGCATATTGTTTCTGCATACAATTAAAATTTTGTGCATTTGTAAAACATATTTTATTTAAAATTATTACATTATAGCGGTCAATTGAATAGAACAATATACTTATTTAAACACATTACATGAAACTGGTCTATTTTATTAAGATTTTCAGCTTTGAAGTCATTTATAGTCAACAATATGATATTATAAACACTGTCCAGTTTATCCACTGCTTTACTTAATGCTTTCCTTTAAGACCATTTATGTACACAAAGAACTGATGACAGCAATGCTAGCAAATTGGAGTTGAAGTTGCATGTTTATAGTGGAGAAATTAAAAACCAATGAGAACACAACTCAAAACTGATATGGCAATTGGAGTTTTTCCAGCCATGACATGCTGTAAATTCATCACCCAGATTCCCAGTTGTCATATGAGATTAAAGGTTTTGTTACATATTTGTTTGTTGTGTATTACATAACCAAGGCTCAGAAAATACAAAATCAAATTCAGCAAGTTTACTTTTACAACTATTATATAATAGAAATATAACTATAAAAAAAAAAAAAATTGCTCGGATAATTTTCTAATCTTGTGAAATCTAAAACCGACTATAGTCGTATATAACAAAACATCTTCATAAATGTTTTCACAGTATTTTTGTTTTTCTAAATGTATTCCATAACATTATTCTCCTATGACAGTGGCATATCAAATGCCATCATAAGTGTCGTCTGTGAAAACTACAGAAAGAATGATAACTGGCAAAGAGTATTTGAATACTCTAAAAAACCAGTCATCAGTGACTAATAATTATCTATAGAGTAACTTTAGTTTCTGTTGTCTCCATCACCCGTTTGCTCTCAGTTTGTACATGATCTAAAACGTACCACTAAGTAAAAAATTTTTAAAAAGTCAAAGACGATTGCTAAAAATAAAATAATAATGGTAATTAAAAAAATCAGGTGGGCTGTTTGGGGCGCACAGCCATTGATTAAACGTGAATGACCTTGGATGAAGTTTCTCTGAGCTACAGACTGACCAACCCATTTATCTGTAGAGTTAAAACCATCATTGTATTTTTTTAAATAAAACTGAAAATTTTCAATGGAAAATTTCTTCAAATTACCTTCATGAAATCATTCATTTTTCTTCAGGAAATTTCCTTCATTGGACCAACTCTACAGATAAATTGATTGGTCTGTATCAGTTAATCACTTGTAGTATATTGGATTGAAATAAAGATGAGACACTGTCTGCATATTAAATTCAACTTAAACATAAAAAAGACACTAAATGGTACATGATATTTATTTTGACTAATATTTGATGACAGTTTGTTCAACATTGGTCTGTGATATGAGAAGTAAGAGACATATGGTTTAATAAGCAGCAGTAGAGGTGCTCGTGCCATTGGCAACATTCACTGAATGCACTGTGTCAGCTTTGTGACACTCTCAAAACACAGACTCATTCAATCAGTACCAGATATTGGGGGTACCTGTGCATGGCCTATAACCTCCCCTTTCCAACAATACGCATAATTTATATTTACGACTAACTTTTGTGCGAGCTGAGCCTGACATATTGAATTTGTATACCTTTTCCAAGTTTACTTTAATTTTTTACACATAAATATTGTCCAAAATACACTTATTATTCCTTAAATCAATCTATCTCTACAAACTCTGAACATAAACACATGAAATACTGTGCTATCACATCTTAAGTTGTGAGTTAACTGAATGAAAATAAGTGAGAATACCAATTTTAGCCAATCTGCGCTGTGCCCTATTCCCACCAATCTGCTCGCCAGTGACACAAACTCAAAAATCATATCAGTGAGCTGATCATGTAAGTTATAAAATGACCCATATTTACATCTCTAAGACTAATAGTTAGGGAGTTATTAAGACAGGACAATATAAAACTTTTCATTGCACTACAAATTTCTGTTCTGTTAATGTATGATTTTAAAAAGTTTCATATCAAAAGTTGTTGAAAATTTTTATGGATACATAAAAAAATAAAGTCCTTATTAATGAACATATATATTGCCTATCAGCAAACAAAACACGGACTAGCCACTGAAGATGGACTAATGAAATAAATTCCATTCTTTAAAAATAGAATATTAACAAATGTTATGCGCAGAGTTTTCTATTTGTTAGATATAAGAACATAATTAGTGTCTTGTGTTTTGAAATCCTTTCCAGAAATATAGCCAAAATAATGGCCCAAAATCAATTTGAGTCACTATTTTAAAATATTAATTTTATAACAATGATGGTAAATAATAGCAAGCTAAAAAACGTTCAACCGCTAATTGACTTTTAATGTTTCTAAATTTAATATGTTACTAGATGAAGTGTTTGTTAGAGTCAGTCATTCCATTCACTGGACGATTAAAAAGCAGTTTATAAAAAACACAAATGGCATTGATATGTTGTAAATTTTTTAAATTTATGCACCACCTTCAAAAAAAAATGCTTTCGCATTAGTTTTTGGTTAGAAATGTTCACAAGTTAAACAAATGAAGTAAAACAATTGGTAATAGTAAGAAGTAAAACATTACACGGAAATAGGAAATCTAATCCTAAAGAGCTTATTGTAAAAAACTTAAACGGGAGAGTGTGTTTGATAAAAAGTTTAATGAATATAAGTGTTACCAAATGGAAAGAGAAAAGAGACATTTTAATGCTATATTGTTGAATTATATAAATGATGGAAGTTATTAAAAATGATAAGGCAATATTAAAATCTAAAATAGTTACAATATAACAAGGGAAAATCAGCAATTGATATCTCAGACTAATTAGCATCATATAGCATTCCTTTGAGGAAATTCTTCAAGTGATACCATAATGTTACATTAGATATTATATATAACTACTAATCCCCGCAAATCAATAGTTAAAAATTGAACTGAAGTTGACAATGTTTATATAAACCCAGATCAATCTTTACAAAACTATGTATTAATTCAAGTAGGTAAATGAATGTATCAATGTGTTAAAAAATGTAGTTCTGCAATGGGAAAAATATGCACAATCTCATATCAAAAAATACACATTAAATGTTCTATGTGTAAAGTATTTTAGTGCAAAAACTTTTTATTTTTTTTAACATAAAGTAAAAAAGTGACAATTTTAGTATATAATGTTATTATATTTAGTAACTGATGTGTAAATAATATGTAGTGATATTTAATAATAATGTAATGAAATTACTTAAATAATTACAATAAATTATATTATTGTATTTTTCTATTTACTAAAGTAGGGTCACAATTTCCATAAAATTAACACATTTTTCATTTCCAATATTTTATGAGTGTTTCTGAAGTGGTTAAGCAAATATTTTCTGTATATGATCAACTCCAACAACTGAGACTTCACAGGATCTCCATTCATCCACTAAAAATACACGCACCTAAAACTTTGCTTGCCTTGCATTTGGAGTCTTCTGACCCCCAAAGCAAATTTTTACTTTTACTTTTTCCTAAAAGCACTCAGATACACAAGAAGAAAATATCCATCAGAAAGTGCGCCAACGAGACCCAGTCTACCCTAAAATGAAAACTATTAGCTTTGACCAGTTCACTCATTAAAAAACAAATGCACATACTTGATTAGAGAAAACATCCCTGAAAGGATGTTTTCAGGGATCCTTTCAATCAAGGACTTTCCCATACCAGGATTACTATGAAATGAGAGGAATAAAGTGGATTCCTTTTTTCTTTTTAACCTAAATTTTTGGTGTCATATCAGCATGCCAAGCCCATCTAAATGTTAGTGATGTTTAACCTTATACACCTTATTACGAGGTATATTGGGAAAGTAAGGTCATAAGATGCTTGGAGCGCTAGGGAAATTAGTTTTTACAAAGTTTGCACTCCTGCACTGTAGGCAGGTTCCTGAGCAAAAGATTGAGTGGTGAAACAGGTCACTTAACCAACATCGTCGCAGTCATGTTTCTAAATAGACACTATCATTCCTAATCCCGCCAAGTGCAAAATGAGAGGCCTCATCCACTATCTTTTTATTGTTAAAAAATAGAAACCCAGATGTTCATCGTGAAGTTGCTGCTGCTTACATTAGCGTCATATCGCGTGAAAAAGTGGCGAAGTGGTGTAGAAGTTTTAAAGATGGCTGAACAAACGTTCACGATGAAAAACAGAGCAGGAGACCTTCGATAGTGATGGATGAGTTTGTTCAAAAAGTTGAAAAGTTGATTGGAAATGACTGCCATTTGACAGGGGATGAACTCCATGAAATGTGTCTGGAAGTCAGCGCACTGTGCTGTATGAAAAAATCACAATCGTTTAAAATTTTGGAAGCTGTACGCCCGTTGGGTACTGAAAATGCTAACCAAAGAGCACAAAGCAAACCAAGATTGTTCAGCAAGTGAGTTCCTCGACCGTTATGAAGAAGTAGAAGAAAGTTTTATTGATCCTAGTGTGACAGGAGACAAAACATGGGTTGCTTACTTCAGACCTGAGAGCAAAAGACAATCAATGCAGTGATGGCATACTGGTTCCCCTGCAGCAAAAAAATTCAAAACACAACAAAGTGAAAAAAAGTCATGGCAATGGTGTTTTGGGATTAACGATTGTGTTTTGTTTATGCTTAACGATTTTTTTGCTAAGAGAAGAATCAATTAATGGTGATCGATACTATGAAACACTTCAGAGACTTCGACAAGCCATTCAAAACAAAAGGTGTTTGTCTTTTGCACGATAATGCTCAACCTCACACAGCAAGAAAACAGTCGACCTGTTGACATATTTTGGTTGGGATGTTTTAAACCATCCATTCGATAGTTCTAACCTTGCACCTTCTGATTTCTTCCTTTTCACTTGTTTAAGGTAGAATCTCAGTGGAAAACGATTTTCTTCCGATTTGGAGGTTAAAGACGCGGTCTATGAATGATCGAGGGAGTTGGCGGCAGACGACTTCAACAAGGGCATAGAAAAATCAATTCCACGGCTCACTAAATGTAAAGAACTGAATGGTGACTATGTTGAAAAATAGTTATATACCTATATAACATTCCATGTTAAGTTTCATAAATAAATTCACTTATTTTGATTTTTAATATTTATTGTGACCTTACTTTCTGAATATCCCTCATACGTGTACCCTAAGAGATAGTATAGTATAGTTAACATTAACAGTAAAAAAAAAAAAAACATCTGAATGGTGCTTCTTTACATTCACTCTCTGGTGCTTGTCTTACACTGCATTCATAAACTAGGACATAGAGAAAAATCAGAGAACATAAACAACACAAGATCTCAGATGACTAAAATTTCCTTCATATTAAACCATCTGCTGGTTTCACAATACTAATTAATTTGTTCTTATCACTATGAATAACAGATTATTATCAAGAAAATTATTTACAACCAAAGAATAGAACATAATCTTAAAAAAATATGTTTCATTAAGTTACAAGGAACATGTTCTAAACAAGTCATGATGAAAAAAAAATGATCATAAAAATTATCATTGAAACATGTCATGGTTTTGTTTGTCATAAAATGTTAATCTTATACTAATAATTAACCGATTAATTCTACATAAATTCAGTTCTTAACTTTAGAATTGCCATATGAATTTTACAGTTATATGTATAAATAAAAAACCAATAAAATAATTGAGCAATATACAATGAGTTTATAAGGCATTATTACAAGTAATAATTCAGTTTTTTCAAGCAACATTACTAACAGATAAAAACTGATTAACTAAAAAATAACCTGCAAATTTAAGAACTCTAAAAGCAAAAATAAATATTTGTACTATGATAAAAAACTAAATTGTAATCACTTGTTTAATATCAAACAATAACTACTATTGTTAAAAAAGAGCAAAAATAGAATGGAAAGAAAATAAATTGAGATTCAACATATGATTGAGGATTAAAATTAATCTAATTATTATCTACCTTAATCAAAGTAGCTATATTAAAATTATCCTAATTCAACATTTTCAAGAATCTCCAACAAACAACAGAGTATGCAATTTCTGATTACCAAGCGCTCTACATCCACATCTAAATGTGCAGTCACAAAATAATGACAGGAAAATTTCATTTCACGTTAAATGCAAAAGAAAAAAAAAACGATGTATATAATGCAAACCAGAACTAAATGTATTACATAGAATGGATAAAGTCAGAAATTTCAAATTTTAAAATAGAATTTCTGTTCCACATTTATACAACGAAACTTAAAGCTTATTAAATGAATTAATCATCTGCAGCAACAAACTGACAGCTCTAACTTTAGATGTTAGTGAAACATCTTTTCTTTAAAATATTAAAGAAAAACTATTGAAATTGTGTTACATAATTTAGCAGTTATACAGACCTTAAATTGGGATACGTAAAAATAAAAAAAGACATTATTGGATAGAGAACATTTATCAGCAGAGCCATATTGAACAGAAAAGCTTTATTTCCAATAAAATAATTTATAGTTCCAATTTCTTCCTAACCCTTAACCCAATTTTTTCCTGATGAAAAATTAATTCTGTGGAATGTGAAATATATCAAGTATGACTGGATAAAACCTTCTGAAGGCAGACATGCCATCACTCATGTCAATAATCAATTAGTATTTTTAATTTACTCAATTCTACCATAGCAGTTGCACAAAGCCTAGGAACATTGCAGAGGTGATTATAAATTATAATTAAGTGGCCAGCTACTTTATCCTCACTCTTCTTCAGAAGTTTAAAATATTAACTAAAATTCTACCATCAGCAGCTGCACAAAGCCAAGGAAACATTGGAGAGGTGATTATAGTTAAGTGGCCAATTGCTTTATCCTCACTCTTCAGAAGTTTAGAATATTAACTAAGGATCGTACTAATTACTAAATAATTTATGCTACATATATATTATATTTATACCAGAGAATTAATGTATTTCATTAGATTCCGACTAAGAAAAATTAGTCAACAAATCTAGAGAATGAACTTAATTTCTTTGCCGCTCATGAACATATATTTCAGCAGAGGGATAATATAGTGGGAAAGGGTATCATAGATAAGAAGCAGACTGACAATCCAGATATCCAATCCCTTCCTGTACAATGACTGAGCTTTCCAAACTTTGAAAAATACTATGACCTCAGTATTATATGAAAAGGTGACTGTCCCTAATTAAAAGAGCAAAGAAAAAAGATTATTATGTTTTCAACACATGATAATGAATCTACTCAAAAACATAAATATTTTCTACAATTTTACATAATTATTTTCTGATATATCCACAAACTCTTTACATAAAACATCTCTTCCATTTTTGCGATTACACTACTTACAAATAAGCATTTTGCAATTAAATTAACTGAATTTTTTCTTTAAGAAAAATTCTATACCTGAACAGATGAAAACAAACATTCTATAACCGAATGGTTAGGTGGATCCATGAAAAGAATTATAAAATTTACCACATAAATGGTCTCACCAAACAAAAACCAGCATAATTTAATGAATTTACAAAAGTTCAGTTACATTCATCATCCGCATGTTTTATCTCATCATTTTTTCATTTATACTTGAAGTTTAGGTTTTTGAATCAGGGTAATTCATCATTACCTAAATTTAAACAAAATAAAGTCATTAATAATAACAAGAATGTAGACATTAACTATCACTGGGAAAAAAAGCTTAAAAAAAATTAGATAATTAAATAATATTTAATTTTTATCTAAAGAGTAGTTAGCAAGTCCAAATAACTAAAACCAAAAACAGTATCTGTGAATAATGAGGTAATGCTGTATTCTACCAAAAAATATTACATTTTAAATAATCCTAATATCTTTGAATAAAATGAAAATTATCATATAAACTAAAAAATAATACTATGCATTCAAAAAGGAATTGTACACAACCTTATTGCCCTTAAACCTAATCTGATAAAGATTTATAAAAACTTGTAGCTGCCTAGAAAATATTTTCTAGAATAAGTATTTAACTATCATAAAGAGAAAATAAAAGATTAAAAACAGAATAATGAAATACAACCATATTCATCAATTTACGACAAATTATTGCCACATCTTGGATAAAAGAAATCACTAAATAAAAACCTATAAAATACAATCATGTCATGGATTATTTTTCTTACACTAGCTTGTATTCCAGAAGTAATACCCTTTTCACATCACAGGAGAAGCAGCTATGACTCACCGCAGCAGTAACTCAACTTATCAAAACAGAATATGCTATTCTAAATAGATAAGTTATATTTTCATCAGTAATGGTCTACACACCACTTAATTTACACATTAATAAATAATATAAAATTTTACTAACTACCTCATTGATAAAACAAAAAAAAAATTAATCAACAAATATAGAATTTCATAACATAAGAATTGAGGCAAAAATAGATCAACTATTAATCTAAAGTTAAACTAATCTGCGATTAAGAGAATATTTACTTACATATTTAAGAAGTAAATATAATTAAAGACCTGTCTGCAGCATATTTTATGAATGTATTAAACAATAATATAATATATTCGGGCTTAGATTAATGAGTAATAATACAATGAAATAAATATTTAAAAAAACCAACCGCATAAAAGGT
>JAAAKQ030130527.1:0-13505 GCA_010016005.3 Zanna intricata | reverse complement strand
ATAAAGAGAGAGAGAGGGTTCATAAAAGAGATATTATAAGAAATAAAAACTTCGATATTATTTTTTTAAACACCCGGTATTTATTTCCGAAAATCTTAAAAATTGTAAATAGTGTTTAAAATGACAAAGATTGAAATAGGGATTTTATAAATATTTATAATTAATTTTGACACGTTCACTGCTAACTGTTTGGAAGGCAAGTGAAAAATTTCAAAAAGAAATACCCATCTAAAATATACATCACTGTAATATTTCATTTACTGAAAACAGAATGTAAAAATTAGGCATCGTTAACAATATTCCATAAAAATGTAGATCGAACAAATATTACAATAGTTAAACATATTTAAATTTATTCTGTTAATGGTTCATTTCCTCTTTATTTCTTTCACTTACTATTTATAGGGTCAACGCGTGCTAAAACGAAGAAACCGTGTCCATATATTTTTTACACCGTTGTAATTATAATGTTGCTATTATATTTCGTTGTTATTATAAAATCCCTACTTTAATCGTTGTCATTTAAATACTATTTACAAATTTTAAGATTTTTGGTTATAAATACCGATGTTAAAAACAATATCGAGGTTTTTATTTCTTATAATATCTCTTCGATAAGGTATACAATGTTGATTAAAGTTTAGAATCAAAGAGCAAAAAGAATACTTTTTATTGCGCGTAATGTCGTACTTTCTATTTCGTATTTTCTAATTTTTCGCTTGACAATACCATTAATGCTACTTCTATAAAGAAAGTCTTCTGTGTTTGGCAGTTTGCTAAATGTGAATTTGTTGTTACAGATCACTATTACTTCCGTACTAAGTGTAATTTTGACCCTCTGAGCGACAATAACATAATCACTTTAAAACTACTGGATGTTTGTGTACAGGGAAAAATATGGGATGACCATGGATGTCTGCAGAATATGTTGAATGTTTCGGGAAGTATTTTCTGTGGTAGTCATATAAAGTTTGTTAAAATGGTCGGCCGTGAGCTAGCAATGCCATTGATGACAATGTAAAATATTTTAAGGAAGCTTTACATATTGTCCACATCATTTACAGCCTTTCAAGCCTACCCGACTACGCTATGCGTATTGACTTCTCAATCAAAATGTTGCGAACAAGACGACTTTCTTGACCGTATTGTGTTTAGTGATGAATCAACATTTTATTTTAGTGGAAAAATTAACAAACATTATTTTCTTATATGGGGACTCGAAAATTCCATGAACTATTACAATGAAAAATGGGTTTCCAAAAATTAATGAAGTTTGCACAATACCCCATGACATTTTTTATCGCTGAAGAAAGCTTAATATGATTTGCTTATCTCATATGCTACGTATCTTTCCTTAACTGAAAGATAAACCAGCGATTTTTATTTGGCAACAAACTGTGCGCCTCCTCAGTGGCATAGTTTGATACAGGCTCGATTTAATGACTTCTCTCCAATCGCTGGAATCAGAGGCATGAACTCGATGAGTCCATGCGTTGAATTTTCTACCAAGGAAATACTATTCCTTGGTAGAAAACTCATTTGGAATTTCAAATTCCAAATTTTTGATCATTACTGAGAAGACTTATTGTAACGACTCTGCCAACAGCACAACAATATTGAAAGTTACTTAAATATTGAAGTACCTTACCTATTGGGTAAAGTGTGAGGTTTTTCAGAACGAAATAAACACAAGTAGTGATTACATTTTCTTGGACATAGGTTTTCATTTAACTGTTGGTCAGTCACTTTACAAAACATTTAACGGACCAAAGTTCAATTCATACAGATAATTTGTAAGTTATAAGATTATAATTTTAATGGGAAAACCAGCCAAGTTATTCAATAAAATGAAAGAACGACATGCTTTCCTATTTTTTTAATATTTAATTAGTCTATCCGTAATTTTAGATGTTTGAAGTAGTAACTTATATTTCAATAAGTTGAAAATTAGACGATAAATCTTGTATGTCTTATTATCGTGTTAAATTGATCGTTCTAAGAACTTCAAATTTAATATCATGAGAAAACATAGTATTCCATGTTGTACAAAGCCATTTAAAAATTCGTTATACTTAACAAAGTTCTTAATAAACAAATGTTGTTTATTAAGTTTAACTACTAGTGTAAGAAAACGATTACTGTAATGAAAAAATTATTTTACTTTATTTTATTATCAAATTATTTTTAGTTTAAATCATAAGTTTTATATTATACGTAATGGAAACGTTAACTCAAAATTTTCCATCAGTTTGTTTTAATTTTGCAGGTGAAAATATTTTGAATATCATATATACATAACAAATTTATTTTTACACAATACTGCTAATGAACAAAATATAAAGTACTTTTAAAATACCTTTGTAAAAAGAACTTCTACAACATAAAATAAAATCAATATTGAAAATTAAATAGATTCAGCTTCAATTGAACATCTACTGCTTCTATGCAGTCTGCTGTATAGAAGCAAAATAAGTCTGTTCAATAAGCTAAAGTAAGTAGATCTCAGGATTTGAAAAATTGTTTATAAATGCAAATTTTTTTTCTTTAATTTATCTTTCTCGTTTTCTGTTAATTATTATTACAAGTTTACTTAAATAGCTATTAAATTGTACTAACACCTCTCTTAGAACCATAAATTTCAGTGCAAGTAGAAACGGAATGATGAATTTATTGCTAATTTTGAATGGTAAACCAACTGCTCCAACATGAATTTATAGCGAAGCAAGATTTATACTAGCATAAATCTGGATGGTAACTAAATTGTAAGGGCATCGTAAATGGGATAAATTTGCGGACCAAAATGAAGAAGAGTATTATTATGAATATACCGCATGAAATGATATTTATAACTCTCCTTCATGATTATCAAACAAATCTTTTAATTAAAGCAGTATTACCGTTATAAGAAATTGTAAACATTGATTATATTTCATTTTTCTACGTTCAGAGATTCCAAATTTAGATTAATATCATATTGTAGGGTTGAAATAATTTAAAGTAATATAGTCCTTGTATGATGAAATTACTAACTTTTTTTTTACTTCACTGATTGAATAAATAAATTAGTTTATTAGTAACATTTTTTTGTTACAGTAAATATTTACAATTTATTAGGTGTAATAATATATATATATACACACACACACATAATGCGTATATATGTTTCTTAAGGTAACCTACCGTACAATTACTAAATTATGTAATGCGTACTAATCTAAAAAGTTTCCTTAAAATATTTTTCTTCTGGTCAGTGTATTCGCATATCGCACACTTCATTTGTTCTTAGAATACAATGAAATACGTAATAAAGCAAATTTCGTATAATTGTATTGTCAACATCACATTCCATTGTTTTTATAATGATTCTGGTGTGTACGCGCTCATACATAAATACATACACACACATGACCCCACGCGCGTGTATATATATATATATATACAACTTTTATAACTTTTTACATGTCCTTATATTACTAAAGTAATTAAACTTGAATATGTAGATACGAGGCTACCAATTTAGTATATTGTTTAGAAGATTCTACGACAAATTTTCAATCCTTTTTTAAGGGAATTTTTTCAAATTCTTCTGACCCGTTTAGTTTTCAAAATATCTCTTAACACTGTATTTTATACATCTCTATACTTTTCTATATTTTCTACTGCCCCTGTAATGTAAAGAACCACATTTTAAACAAATTCTTTCAATTTCTTTCTCTAACTCTGAATTTTTTTATACACACCCCCACGGCAAACACATCCGCCGTTAGGCATTACTCAGTCGTCGCGGAGTGTCGTGGCAGCAGTCTGCCCACCCTTGTTAGCTTCCATCTGCGGCTATCCCATAAGGGTCCTCCCAGCTTCTTCGGAACGCACTGACCTCCGTTTCTGGAATGACGATGCGTCCCTCCACCGGGGGATACCATTTCCTTCCCAAACCTATAAGTTTCAGGGGAAGCAATTCACACCCTCTTCACTTTCCGCGTCCCTCACATACCTCGAGGGTCCCTCGTTCATCGAGGAGTTCCGACCCATCCACCCTAGCGTGAGAACGGACCAGAACACCTTAGACAAAAGGGCTATCTCCCTGACCCTGAACGTCGACACGTTTCGACTCACACACAAATTACACAAGCACATATTATATTCATAATAAATAATAATGACAACCCATCGCATAGCTAGTGCGTGCAGTTCGGAGAGATATATCCACAGACGACCAACAGTTCCGTAAATTCAACAGATTCAGACAAATTCAGGTCGATGCCGCCCAGGTGAAACCTCCCACGCCAAGTCATGAGCAGTCGGGCTTCTTTTAGTATTCAGCTGTAAACATTTCATTTGCGATTATGTTTACAGATCCAACCACCCATGCGGTGCCCCGACTCGCCACAGGAGATACATTTGGCCGCCTCTGTACACTCCGCCCGCTTGTGCCCGAGCTCGCCACATTTGAAGCAATTTTTTATACGATCTGGGCCTTTGCACTGCGCTGCGGTGTGTCCTGTCTCCCAGCAGCGGTAACACGAAGTATCTTGCTGCCGGAGGACTACCCGACAGGACTGCCAACGAATGAGCAGCCTTTTTGCTGACGTCAGCCTGTGTGCCTCCCTAGCATATAGGGAGCCGGAACTATAGCCGGCCTTGTTGAAGGACCCCTATCCGTCACCGTCATCTCCGGTACTATGTCCTTCAATTTTTCCTTTAGGCTTGCAGCAGTCCCACCGAGCAGTCACCGCCTTTTAGGTGGACTTCCATCTCCTACCCTCTACCTTTTCTAACAGAGAGGATGTCCTGTGCATATCTTCTCCTACAGACATCTTAACTTGAAGCAGAAGCTCCAAGTCACCCTTGTCACCCTTGTCTCTTCACTACTACTACGGTTTTAACCTTTTCTTCCTTGCCGTTCATATCCTTCCTTTTGTCTTTCCCTGAGAGAAACAGAGGAATCTTCTATGCTTCAGATCTCGCCAGCTGTTCCAGTGTTTTCTTGACATCGTCCCCCAGCTTCCCTCGTGTTGTTACCATTACCAGTTGCCTCTCTTCTATCCTGGCGATGTTTCGCATTTCTCTGAGGACGTAGTGTACCACTTCTTCGCCTTCCGCTTTTACTGTAAAGACATGTGTTCCAGCGTCACTCAAGTCGGAGTCTATTCCTTCTTCTAAACTGGCAATTGCCGATAATTCACTGACTACCGTGCCTGGCACGAGGGACCCCTTATTCAATTTTCACTTGCTCCTGGGGCAACTTGACAAACATGCCAAGCAAATGGACACCTCCTGTCTCCATCCAAGTTTACTATGTAGATCTATGCCCTCATATCATCTTCCTTCGGTAGTCCGCTCTCTTCCTTCATCTGCTCAAAGGCTTAGTTCGGCATCCGATTATGTATTACCTCCTTCAAAGCCTTTACATCCCCTGTGTTGAGTACTTCTCTCAGCCCAGACAATTCCGCCCGGACCGTCTGCGTGTACTTATCCTCCTGATCATGTTTCACTGTAGGTTCCTCAGAAACCTCTGCTACATCCTTAACCTGGTTAAGGATGTGCTGGGCAGAGTCCTTAATGACTCTTCTAATTGTTGGGTGCGCCCAACGGAGTCCCACAAGTGTTGTAACCTCGTCCAGTAATTGGTCTAACTCTGGGCATCTACTTTCTCCTTCACCTCCGAAGTCATTCAGATACTCCTTCCTTCTTTTCTTCGTTCTTTCCTTGCCACTTCCCTGATTTCTGATAAGCTCTTCTTCCGTCAAATCCGACAGACTAGTCGAAGGAGAGGGCCTTGGAGACCTTGGCGTCTTCTTGCTGCGTCTGAACGCAGCCTCCTCTTCCTCCTCCATTCTAATCACTTTCTCCTGGCTTGCCGACATCACTAATACACACTATTCCCGAAATTATTGTAAGTCCTTTATGTATTATTTGAAAATCCCGCTCCTTGGTTTAATAGCCAAATAGTAAATAAGTTTTTTTTTACAAAAAAAGTACTTATCGGAACTCGCCTCAAATTTAAAACTACACTACTTATTGTTAAGAATATTACAAATTATACCCAGTTATCGATGGTGTAATTTCAAATTGTCCTGATTACAGGTGAAGTAATTTTAAACATGGTATCTGCTATCTCTATCCGGTAATTCGTTATCTGTAACAGTATAGAAATGATACTAGATTATACAGACAATTTATATAGGGTTGTATATTGTAAAATAAAAGAATTTTCTAGGTGAAAAGAATGGAATAGATAAAGAAAAAACACTATCAAAGAAACTTAAAATTATAACGTACAATAAAATCAAAAATATCTCAACCGAAACAAATTTCAAAAAAAACTATAATTTGTTTGTTCATATAATTTTTTAAGGTTGTAGTTTGTTTTTAGACCTCTAATAATTAGTAAAAATGATTTTCATTCACTTTTTTTATTGATATATAATAGAAGTCATTTATCATTTATGAAAAAAATTATAAGAATTTTATATATAATTAGAAGTTGGGTGTGGAGTAGTGAAAAGATTTCCACCATGAGCATGGTCAATAGATCAACGCTAAGTGTTTCTATTTTGAAGCTTACTCGTTTCTTGCTCTAGCCATCGCACATTGTGGATTGTAATTAAAAATCAAGCTTGAACATAATGAATCTAAAATGAATCGGCACTTCAAGTTTTGTGTTAGGCTGTCTACAAATAACGGTTTATAATGCTTTGTCTTATTTCGCGGTGACTTCTGGAATACATCAGACACGCATATGTAACCCGAAATGGAGGGAAATATTTGAAAGCGAGATTTTTTTATCTAAACTTATTATCATTAAATATTTGGTTGATATTTATTTGACAGATTATTGTTACTTTTTCAGTATTTTAAGGATTTTTATATATATCTTTTTTATTATTTTTTTTTAAACGTTAAATAACACTTGAAAATAATTTTTTAGTTAATAAAAAATATTATCTTAATGCGTTGATATACTACTAGTAGTGTTTTAAAAGGGAAAGTAGAACAAAGTTCATTTAAAAGACCAATTTATAATCTAAAGAAATTTACATAATAAAAGCTTAATGAAGGGATTGTTCGTACCATTCAACCAATAAAATGTTGAATATATTTCAATATTAGGTAGGTGTACGTGGAAATGTTTATATCTGTGGTGGTAATACCACCCTGGCTTTTTACTCGTACATTTGAGATGATTATTATTGGCGTGTTTAATTATTATTTGTGGAAATTAATATTTTAATTAAATAATCATAATCATTAGTTAATGAAAGTATAAAATACTTGTAATTTTTGTGTTTTATCCAGTACAATAACAGTTACGTGCACAATACCTTAGTTAATCGAAAACATGACATTAAAAAAAACTAATAAATTAATTATCAGAAAATATGTCAATTTTTTTTTGTACCTTCATAATCCATCATCATTTTTTTCATTATCACTCCCTTTTGGCGGCTTAAAACTAAAGTTGGACTTAATATGTCTTTTCGTATTTATTAAATCTTTATTTCTTTACTTCATCAAGGTTTAAACCAACTGAAAAAATTGTCATGCACACCATTACTTAGAATTAATATTTTTCTTTAAAAACATCAGTTCGTTTCTAAGGAATAAAATAAGATATTTGACAGTGGAAAAACGAGCAATTTATTTCAACTATAAATCAATTTTTAGATTATTTGTGTAGTTAAAATGTACAAAGAATAAAATGAAACTACAATAAAACTTATAATCGTTAGTGGAACACTTTCTAGGCACTAGAAAATTCCGTTTAAAGGATATATTTATTATATCCTTAAATGAGATTATTCCGATTTATTTTAAATTTTAAAATTACTACAGTATTATCATTCCCGAAAACCCACAATTTTACCATTTGTCATGGAGAAGACAGTAATATACACTAATCTGTGTTCACGCAAGTTATTTCCAACAACGCTTAATTTAATAAATATTGTAAACAAAATGAGTAACAGAAAAAATAATACAAAAAACTGCAGGATAACTCTAGATTGTTGGTAATTTTCTATTCTTTAGAAAAAGAGGTCGAGGAAAAAAGAGCGAGCCAGCGCCCGCACAAATGGATTTTATATGTGCTCGCACAAATGGTTAGTGTCCGCAAACGTATATTAATGACATATACAAAAGATTCAATTAATAAATATCTTCTAGAAGGAGAAAGGAAAAAGCTAACCTTAAAATTAATTTCTCAGAATTAATTACTAAAAAAAAAATCTTTTTTTTTCACGCGGCTATAAAATTGTTATTCTCCATTTTGCTTTCTACGGTAAATTTTTATTTTTAATTAAAAGGTAACGGTAACTAGTTTCCGCTAAAGTTTAATTAATTAGTTCGTACACTTTAATGTCAATTACAGCTGTTCAGCACGATATTTATTGCAAACTACTTCTAACGAAAGTAGTTTATCGATTTGTATGTTGGTTTTAAAAGAAAACACTTTAATTTTACCTTTTTTTTTATACTAACCTATTTCAAAAACAGCTAAACTTATTCTACATCCCTGAAAGACTTATGTGATCACTTTTTAAAGAGATAGAACTTATCAGATGAACTTAATTTATCTTACTTTACATAAAAATTTATTTTTTAACATAATTATTTATCTTTTTATTTATCTTTTTTATTTATTTTTAGTTAGATTAAAATAATAATAACAATAAATTTTTGTTTAGGAAATTAATAAAATTACAAGTACAAATTTTTAGAATATGTCATCTTTTCATAAAATATTTTGTAAAGTTTTGAGTGTAATTTAGCGACTCGTTTTTAATATCAACTGAAATTCGAATCTATGTCGATTATGTGTATGACTTATCCTGATGGAAGTTCCTAGTTCAGGATATAAAAATCTACAGCGGAATAATTTACTTTTGTGAGGACTCTTGCTGGTCATCATCAGATTGGGTAATGATTTTAAATTTAGTAAATTACACGATAACTATCTGAAGAAGTCAATACTGACATAGACGGAACAGAAGGTAAGGTATAGGGAGTTATTTTATTCCCCTAATTATCGTGGAACCTGGTCATCGGACCTTGATGCAGGGTCTCTAATTTTTGGGCGATTTTTTGATTTTTAATGGCGGTTATAGATATCGTTTTTATTTTTAAATTGGATATAGTTGGGGATTGAGTTCCGGTTCTTGCAGATGAAGTTTTGTAATTTTATTTTGACTAGGATTAAAATCAAATTACAAAAAAAAAAAATACAGAAATGTTTCTTTTTATTTCCTTGGTAATTTCAAGAAATTTCTATCCTTGGAAGATTACTAAGATAGTTGCATCTTTCACCCAACGCGATTCTCCTTCACTCTAACCACTGAAGGACATTAATTGCTAAAGCCTTTCGATCTAACAGGAATGTGCCTGATCGGGCTCTAATTTTTTAAGCATGGAATATACTTTCTTCTAGTAGAGAGTCGCATGTTTAATTGTAGTCTAATAATTAATTATAAGATGAGGGAAGTAAGGATAGTGATACCAGGCTTTGTAAATTCTTCTTCTTCCTCTTCATCTTCTTCTTTTGCCATAGACAGTATCAAATTGACAATATCTATTGATATAGCGAGTGACATTAAATTTATCAAAAAAAAATTCTAAGTTATTTATTAATTTTTTCTGGTGAGTTTTGAACAGTGGTAAACATTCGAATGGTCATAAAAATGCCACAGTTAAAATTTGGTAACGATTGGTTCAGTAGTTTTTGCTGTTACCAAGAAACGAAAAAGACATTACCTTTTTATATAGTAATTAGATATTACACTTTTAAACTAAAATAATAATATTTCTTTTAATCCTTTAGTGAAAGTTGTTTGCAGATCCTAAATAAGTAAATAAAAATTAAATCCTTTCCATCTATTTTTTTCACAGATAAAATATCACTCATTTAAAACTTTATCTGTTTTCTTAACACGTATAAGTTGATTTGACTTTGACCTTAAATCGAACTTAGATTCAAAACATACCACTTAAAATAATACCGGGAGTGTTACTTCCAAAAAAGGTTTTAAGAATTTATCAACTGAATTTTGTTTTAGCAAAAGATCTATTGAAACAAATTTCTTCAATTATAAAACTTTATTATACGCTTTGTCAAGTAAAGAAATACGTCGTTGTAACAGGAATCAGTCAGAATAAGCTTGTGTGGGGATAATGATGTTTATTTCACGTCCTATTGGCTACTTATTAAACCTCACATATATCTATTTCAGATAATGTGGGATTAAATTCTTTTCAGACTTATTTTACTTAACGCTGGAAGTCAAAGAATACATTACTTCTAATGTAAATCTATTTACATATTTATAATTATATATTAAATAAATAAATATAAACTATTTCAATTACAAAGTTTAATTTACTTCATAGTAAAAAAAAACCTTACTGTAAAATTTATAACGATTTGTATTTAGGTTTTAATAAAAAATATGAATTTATAAAAAAAACTTACGAAATTAAAGCTAAATTCATAGTCAAAATATAACAGATAATATTTAAATGAAAAACAAGGTATCCTGTAAAAATATTATCCTTCTGTGTATATAAACTAGTTTTTTTCCAACATAAAACGTGTTTAGAAAGTTTACCTTTGGCTGCAAGTATATAATTTACCAAAGGAATAAATTTTCATTGGCAGTGCGATTTATGAGAAAATTATAGTATTATAAGCATTTATGTCTTAAATGTATGTACACTCCTTTAACACGAATTTTTTACGTATATGTATTTTATATTATTTTTAATTCTTAATTTAACTTAATTTAATTTTTAATTATTAATATAATTCTTAATTTTTTCTATATTTTATTTTAATTGCATAATATAGTTTTTCAATTTCACTAATCGTTTGAATACATAGTTTTCTTTTCAAGCAGTTATAACAAAATTATTGTTTTTAATTATATTTATTATAAGAATATATGTTTTAATCTTTTTCTTTAAAACCAGAAGTATTAGAATATAAAAATTATGTTTTTTAATACATCTTCATGATTAATAAACATTATTGTAAAAAACAATAATGTTGAAACATTTTTTATGTAAAAAATTAACTGAAATATGAAATTTAACATAATAAAGTATTGTTTTGGATTTAATTAAGAAGCCCTATTGTTGGTAAAAAAAAATCGTTATTATATCTGGGTTTTTAACGTATAACAATAGGCATACTTATCAAGTACAAGGCGTAATGCAGGTTGGCCAATCCAAATGGTTATTCGAGTACAAGGTTCGTAAAATGATCTGGATTAAAATGTTTTCGGAACCTAATTGGCATGCACTAAAATACATTCAGTGAAGTTTAATCTATCTAAAATACGCGCTTTTGTATTTCATTATTTACGTTAGATAATAGTTGAATTGAAATGATAAAATCAATTTTATATATTATTTTTATATTGAAGATAATTTAAAATGTACAGACTCATAGAAAAGGCAGATAATTTTAACATTAAATATATTTTTATATCTTTGTTAATTTCACTTAATTTTCTAACATTACAAATAAGAGATTTTTTAAAATGAAATTTTTTAAACTAAACTAATTATAAAAATAAAGGTATGAATTCTTCTAAAAAGATTGGGGCTCGGTAATATTTTTCTTCCTGATACTCAATGAATGGAATACTGATTTCAAAGGATTACAAAACTTTTCAAAAGAAGTATAAAAATTCTGTTACCAAAAATTGATATTAATTATATCTTTATAAATTGGAAGAGTTTTGTAAGGTATCCTTGTAATTGTCAGTCTATTAAAAACGCTTTTCTTATTCAACATTTAGTTGCAGTTAGGAGACAGCTTAAACTAATAATAAAACAAAAAAATGGTAAGTAATATGTAGCAGTTTTAATTACAGTCAGCATAGAATAAAGTTTAGTTTCGTATTCAAAAACGAAAATTAATTATATTTACTATTGACTTTAAAAAATTTTTATCCAATTTCTTTTTTGCTTATTTTTATGTAATTAAACTTTTGCTTAAAAACTATTCACCATTATTTTAATTTGTCGTCTCATTCAATATTTTATTATTTTTATCATTTTCTTATATACATCAGTTTGAATTTTTAAAACTATTAATACGATACAGAATTTTAATACCGAACGAAGAACATTAGTCCTTAGAGTAGGAGAATAGTTAGTCATTTAATGCCATTTAGTTAACATTAAAGAATGGTAAGGTTTACATCGTGATTTTTGGAATAAATCATTTTATAAAATGGCTACGCTGTGATAACTGTACAAAGATTATTTCACAATCAGTTCAATATACCACGTCAAGGGGGGTTACTTTCTTTTCATACAATTAATTTAAGAATTGAAATCTTTGAGGAAACTAGGTCTATTAAATTTAAAATATAAAGGCGAAAAAAAAATTTTGCATTGATAGAATTTAAACGCTCATCAAACGTAATCCAAAACATTCTGCCATTAAACAGGCATTATCATTGAATATTTGTGAAACATCGTTCCGTTTAATTTTATAAAAGAATATATGACTCACCTGTATAAAATTTAATTTTTTTAGAAATAAAGATGCTCTTTTGGTTGTTCGCATGAAGTTTTGTCAAAATTTTGTTGCGTTTGGTCGGTGATGAAAACTCAATCTGTATAATCCTGATGGAACTCATTTTCTGCTAAACGACCGTAAATAAAGTAAATTAACAATATTGGAAAATTGAAAATGGCCAACATAGTTTGATGAAATACCGTTGAATATTCCGAAGGTCAAGTATGGTATGCAACTTCATGGTAGTAAGCAATATTGACCATATATTTTTCAAGACGATTGAGGAAACGGTTCAACCATTACTGCAGACCATCACATTAGCACAGTTATAGCACATTTTAGACAACAATTACTTCGATTTCCACAAATTACAACGTTCCAGCAAAATGTTTCTACAAATATTTGTAATTGTGTACCTATTACTGCTTTAAAAGAACTCTTTCCGAACATATCAAACACAGAAATTGGGACATCATTTGTCAACTAGATCTCCTTATTCTCCGCTTGGGACATACTTTTTCGGGGTTTCCTCAATAGCAAGTTGTTTGTCAAGCGGTCCGAGTGTTAGAGGAAAAAAAATTCAAGAATTACATGAATTATATCAGCCGTGTTACAGGGAATAATGAAAAATTTTCGATTAAAGCTTTAAGTGTGGGTAGATCGTAATGGTGTGAACCGGTCAAGTTTTTAAAAAAAAAAAATTGAAGAAAACAAAATAATTTGCATGTCTTGTTTAATCCTGCTGTTCTGTTCCCATTTACTATACACATGTACTGTTCGGGTCAATATGGCCCGAGGCAATAATTCTTCTTTAATTTTGTAAATCAGTCTAAATTTTCATTTGTAATAATTAAGTTTTCTTATTATATTACAAAAAATAATAATACTAATCATTATTACAATGAAAATTAAAATAATATACTTTATTTTTTATAATACATGTAATAACAATTTTTTTTGTGGACAAAAATAAAAGAAAAAG
>JAAAKQ030130504.1:21051-31714 GCA_010016005.3 Zanna intricata | reverse complement strand
TAACGGGAGGAAAATTATAAGTAAATAAAAATGTTTTCGGGTCAATATGACCCGAACAGAACAGCAGGGTTAATAAATGTGAGCAGCCAGCTGTTTCATATTCGTTATTTTTTTATTATTTTGCAATACGTATTACTTCCCGTTCAACAGCCACAGCACAGAGACTACTACAGAACACGATATCTCGCTTGAAGCTGGTCCAGGGTTACCCGCTTCACCTTTTCCCCTGATAAAACAAACTGTGTAATCTTTTCTCGGCTGAGGGACCCTTCCATTCCGCAAGTATTTCTCAACGAAGAGGCAATTGCTATCACTCCTGATATCAGATTTCTAGGTTTATTTTTTGATAGCTCCTCTTTTTTCTGTTTAGCCTCCGGAACTATTTTTTGATAGCCGTGTCACTTGGGTCAAACACATCAAAGAATTAAAAGCAAAATGTTCTAAACTTTTGGATATGTCCTCCTCAGCAGCACCAATTGGGGAGCCGATCGGTCATGTATGATACGTTTTTATTATTCTTTAGTTCTTTCCCGTTTATATTATGGTTGTGTCACCTACTTTTTAGCGCGTCATACCGTGCTTAAAATGGTGGATGCTGTACATCATTCTTTCCTTCAGCTTGCCACAGATGTCCTGATATAAGCTTACTTGTTGACTACGGTGAGCCATCACTTTCGGATACACGGGAACAGCTTTTAGTGTCTTATTTTGTCAAATCACCCCAATTTTTAAGCATTCCTAACTTAAGAAGATATAAGGACCATCCACGTTGTACTGCAGCTGTAAGTATTCGTACCCGACATTTACTGCTTTTGTAAATATTTCTTATTACGATATAAAATAAAAAACAGTTATGTTAAAATTAAGAAAGCTTGGTTGACCGAAGACAAGCGTTTTGGTAAATAAGCAGTGTACTATACCCTCCACTGTACTATTAGCAATTCAATGCCACAACACTACTTCAGGTACAAGGACAGTTTTTTTTTTTTTGGTGGGGGGGCGAAGATCTGTGTTTATATCCTTCATGGAGAATTAATCTCATATATTATATGTTTGACCTCACGATGTACAATAAAGATTTAATACCACCTATTTTCTTTCAACAAATCTTTCATCACATTCTCGCAAAGACAAACCCAGACGCAGTATCAAATGGATGGATCACAGATGGATCAAAACAGAACGATACCGTCGAATGCGCATTTATTTTTAATGACAGAACCTATATGTTTAGTCTACCTAGTATTACGATTGTGTTTACTGCTGAACTATACGCTATAAATAAAATTTTGAATATCATTAACCCTAAGTACCATCGTATCTTTGTATGTAGCTACGCGTATAATACCCTCCAAGCCTTAGAAAATTTTTATTCCGGACATCCGATTGTCATCGAAATATACAATGCAATCGCCGAGTTGAACCATAAACTCACACGTGGCCAGAAACTCACTTGTGTGAGTTTCTGGCCACGTAGGGATTACGGGTAATGAACATGCAGATTCCATTGCTAAAAACGCATGTAGTCAACCATCCTTCACTACCCGTGTTACTACAACCGATTTTATTAATCATTTAAAACTCGTTCTTCGCGCAATGTGGCAAAATGACTGGACAGTTACAGTCGACAATAAACTCCGGCATATTAAAGATTCTGCATTATGGGACTCCTCCTGCAGAAAAATTCGTCGTTTGAAGGTGGTCCTCTGTCGATTGCGGGTAAGACATACGATAGTTACTCACGGGTATCAGCTATTAGCAGTAAACGCACCAGTATGAATACGATGTAACTGTCGCCTGACTGTGCGCGACATCTTGTGGATTGCGTGGGATATGAGGCTTTGCGTATTAAGTTTAAACTACCTACAAACATTCGGCATATTCTGGGCAACAATCAAGAAGTTTTAGATTGGATGTTTCTTTTTTTGCGTTGTGCTGGTGTTATACATACATAAGTTCTAATATTTTTGCGTATAATTTTTGTATTTGTAGCTATGTTAAATGTGTTTGTTTACGCCTTTATTTTTATGTTTTTGTGTTTGTTATTTTCTATTCGTTATTCGAAAAGGGGGTTTACATTTCTTTAGGATTTTGTTAAATTTTTTAATTTTAGTGTTACGTTTTAAATAAATCTATTTTACTGTTAAGATTCTTTCTGTGATATTAGTTGTAAGATTTACGTGATATTAGTTTTAAATTTTAGTTATTATTTTAAATTTAATGTAGTCTTAATTTTTATTTTTTTAGTTTTTCCCTTATATTTGATATTAGTTGTAAATTTTTAATGATATTGGTTTTTAGCTTTCTAGTCATATTTTAATTTTAGTCTAGTTTCAGTTTTTAGTTCGTTTTTAAATTATGTTTTCGAGGGTATTATGTTTAATCCGGGCGATGATAACGCATTGGCGTTGTTCGCCCCCCCCACTCCAATAAAAAAAACAAAAAAACTCGTTGTACCTGAAGTAGTGTGGCATTGAATTGCTTATAATACAGTGGAGGATATAGTATATTGCTTAGTTACCAAAAACGCTTGTCTTCGGTCAACCAAGCTTTCTTAACTTTAACAAAAAACTGTTTTTTTATTTTATATCGTAACTGAATGAAATATCTCTTCAGATATATTTTTGTTATTTTTTCCAAATTTATTGGTGCTTTTCGGTTGTCTCTGTTACTGTTCGAAAAAGGATAAAATAATAACAGGAAGATCCAGGAAGATCTTCTCTAAAGAAGACTATATGTGTAAGTGTATTTTTATTATTTTATTTTGTTGCTTTAATTGTCTTTATGTGGTCAGATTTTAAGAACTTCAGTTGCGTCATGTACCGTACTATCCTTATATCTTGGTCAAGGTTGTGAATTGTCGGAGGGGGGTTATCAACTTAGATATTGCTATTGTGTCTTGTTTTATACTCTTCGTTTTGCCGGTCTAAATTCACGTTAAATCAAAGAATCGTCTGTTTGAAAATTATCATAAAATATAGAATTGCGATGTTGTCATTCGATGCCATCTTGCTGCGACAAAAAAGAAGCCAATGTCTTATAAATATATCATTAATTTAATGTTAGTATAGAATAATTTTTATTTATTTTTTTTATTTTAGAGTATGCGTTTCAAGGATATATTTCAAGTTTGTTTCACGTTTCATTTATTTCTTTTGCAGTTAGTAGTTGAAAACAGTTGATAATTTAAAAAAAAAATAAATTTCACTTCAGTATTTATTAGATATTTCATTAAAGTTTTTTTTTATTCTAACTAGGTCGATATACTGTGTGTGTGTGTTTTTTCTTTTTATTTAACTTATCGTTGTTTTGCTTTGATGATTGGAATGTATTGTAGTTCCAATAATTGTAGATACGTTGACAGAAATGAAAGTGAGGTGAGCGAGACGGTGAAGAAGAAAAATAGATTTTACTGATTAGGTTGATATAGGTCAAGGCCGATTTGTATTAATATTAAATTAAGAAAGGTAGTTGTTAAATAAGCTTTATAAATTAATAACATAGGTACTGAATATTGTTGTTGGCAACCGGTTGCAACAAGTGAGGCATCTAATCTGTTTATTTTTCTTTTACTTATTATTTTGTAAAGTTTTTAATAGATTTTTCTCCGACTATTAATCTTTACAGCATACATGATCGCGAAACATTACTTAAAAAACAAGGTAATTCGAACAGCATTATTTACTTTTCTTTATTTTTTATTTTATTTTTTTGCTTTTTTATTTGCGAACACCTTTTGCATTTTATCTTTAGTATTTCCATCAGCTATTTGCTAAAAAGTTTGCTTATAAAGTATAGGAACAGTTTTTTTGTCTTGTACTTGACTTGACAAAAGGGTTAAATAAATTGTAAATTGTTGTAATTGATTATTAGAATTAACAAAAAAACGCATTACATATACCGAGTGTTGGGTTAAGGGAAAAAGTAATAGTCTAAAATTAGCAAATCATCGTAATCTCTTAAACAAGGCTCAGCTGACAGAAAATATCTCCAAGATTTGTTTTGTTTACTCCCAAGGTGAGCGGAATACGCATGCGCAGGTGAGCCTACACTCAGTGCAATTATAGTCAATAGTAATCATTCGATATGTTTTCTTGTTCCTACAAGAAAAGTTAAGTGCGTGCTTTGGTTTACGTTGTTTCAATCAGTTACGTCTGTTCAACGGGGGGTACGAACTGAATAAAATATGGATCCTCTTACATCCAAGTGCATTGTCTGTGGAATACTATTTTAAGAGGGACTGGACTGGATGCTTCGTTTCACAAAGAGGAAATCATCCAAAAATTTCAGTTAATGACGAAACGGTGGGTCGTATACGCGGTGCATTGACTACCAATCCTGAAATGTCGGTTAAGTGGACGAATTTTGAACTACAATTTTCTCGTTCCACTGTTCTCGACATTGTTCATAAGAGGCTACGTTTGCGAGCGTACAATTTACAATTCCTTCATCCCATTAAAACAAATGATCGCCGCTTACGATATCAGTGTGCTATAGAGGTTATGCACTATGTCGTAAACAATCCTGATTACCGAGATACATTGTTATTTAATTATGAGGCAACTTTTCATACGTGCGGAAAAGTTAACAGACACAATTGTCGAATTTGGGATATTGAAAACCTCCATACAGTAATCGAAAATGAAAGGAGCATACCGAAAATCAATGTCTAGTTAGGACCGCGCATTCATGCACAGAAGTTCATTAAAACTTCTGTGATAGGATACACGTACTTTGAAATGCTTGAGAACTTTGCTGTTCTTTAGGTTCGTGTAGCTTCAGTTTCCAAGATGGTGCTCTACCAGTTACATCAAGATGTTATTATATTCCTCAACGCCACTTTTGCCGGATGTTAGCTCAGACGAAGCGGTCCAACTGCAAGGCCACATAGATCTTCACCTATCATTCCTTTGGACATTTTTTGTTCGGGGATTTATTAACAGTTGTGTGTACCAAAGAAAAGTTCGAAATTTGGACTATTTAAAACAGAATTGTTGAATCTATTGGTCTAATAATGCCGCTTGATCTTCCTATGCATCTGGCAAAAGTTTCAGTATCGTTTGCCGAGCTACAAAAGGTGCACACATTGAACTTTACTAACCTACAATGAAACTTATCTTTGGCCCGGGCACTCTTTATTAAACCCATTTTAAAACAATATTTTCGAACATCGGTACTAAGACTATATCAAATTACACGTAGTGTTTTTAAAAATAACAGGTAAATAATTAAATTTTAAATGATGGGAGTAAAATCAAAAGACATCAAGTAAAACATTTTTTTGTAGTCTATTTATTATCGTCAGAATTGTATAAATAATTCTAGTTCATTACAGTCGCATCGGTTTGCTTACTTAGCTTTGGCTACTGATATTTGTTGCAGGTTGCTTACTTAACTATTCCCTTACTTTGTATTGTGTAACGATTGTTTTAACTGATATACTGTAAAAACCACAAAATTGTGTGGTTATTTTTTCTATTCAGTTCTGTCAGGAAATTGTGTAACCGGTTTAAAAAGCATATTTATAAAACCTTCATTATTAACGGTATATTTTATATTTTTGAGTTATAAATTCATCGATAATAAAGTTGTAAGAAATTATCAAAAATGTTTTCAGAGGTTATTCCGATTTCATAATTAGATTTGTTGACAGTACTTTTTCATCTCCTTTATTTATCAGTTTTGAACCGACGCTTACCGCGTCATTTCCTTTTATTTTTCTTCCTGTTGATAAATTATTTACATTTCCGCAGAAAAAAGTATCGTTTTGTTTTTGATGGTGTTATTAATAGTTATTTATAATATTAACTACGCTACACAAGTTCCGTTTTTTTTTAGACTTTTATCGATTATTATGTTCCGAAGTCATTAGTGTGCCGTGAAAAACTTTTTAAATGGCGAAAGGCTAAGATTGTGGGTTTTAAAATATCATTAATTATTTAGGCAAATGTGGAGAAAGTACTTGCTTTCAAAATGGAGATATATTTGGTATTGTGAATTCTACATTTCCTGTTATTTTTAATACTTTTTCTTTTCTTTTGTTGTTATTTATCGACTTATTTTTATTTGTAATGATTATTTCTTTAGTTATAAATCGTTTGATAATTAAAGTCATATTTTGTGGTATACATATATTTTTATGCAGCTTCTAAGTTTATATTGTAAGCTCTTATCTTAGATTATAAAAAAAAAAATATTCTTTACGGAATATCTTTTTCTATTCATTTTTACGGAATTTTCATACATTTTTTACGGAATATTCAT
Source organism: Zanna intricata (assembly GCA_010016005.3). NCBI lineage: Eukaryota > Metazoa > Arthropoda > Insecta > Hemiptera > Fulgoridae > Zanna > Zanna intricata. The sequence continues at coordinate 25,450 of JAAAKQ030130504.1, read as the reverse complement.
TTTTCTACGTTTCTGTTAAGCTTTTTATGAAACTTTTTGATAGCGTTCATAAATTACGTATCACACCTCAAAATATTCATTCATAAATCTCTCTCTTACCTTCCTGTCGTTCTTTGGTTAAAAATTAAAAAAAAAACTGATTTATATTATTGTTTTCTTTTCGTTTACAGCACTGTTTGTTAGTTCCGAGGTTACTCTTCTTTTAAGCTAATGTTTGTGTAGTAAATCTGTTCCTTTTGTATTGTTTAAATTTGTTTTTTTCCTACATTTTATGGCATAAACCTTTTATCATTTTTTATTGGCTCTTAAATCTTTTTTCGTAATTTCCAAAAGCTTTGTATTAATTCATTATGATTCGTAATCTATTTAAGTTTTCTGACGCTTCTTATTTTCATTTTTATTTATATTTTTATTGAATTTATCATTTAGTATTTTCTTTAAGTTAATTCCATTAAAAATTTTGTAAACAGTAGTGGGAGTCGATAATACTTCATAAAAAAGTGTTTTATGTATCTTTCTAACGCTACCTCAATGCCTGTCGCAATACGGTTAGTGTTGTAATACTGCATTGTTTGACGTTTTCTTTATTTTTTAACATTTAAATCTGTGCTCAGAGATAATTTTTTAGCTAGGTTTCGGAGGCATATTAATTTTTTATGTAATGAATTGATTTTTCATTATGTTTTGTGAATCGGGATTATGTTTTATACTGAAATTAATATTGTTCTAAACTTTTTCTACTGTACGGATCCATTTTTTTATCTATAATTTAAAACAATTGTTATTAAATGTAAAATTTTATATCTCTGTCTAGATAGTTGGAAGCAAGATTACACAATCCGATTTATTATAATCTTAGTTTACTATAACGAATATTAATTTAATTGCTGCAATTTTTTTAAGACATAACATGAAGGAACAATATATATATATATATAATAAAAAGGTTCGTTTATTTTGCTTTTTTTTTGCCAGTAGAGGTGCTGATCAGAGAAACTGGTCCTTATTTCTTTTGTGAAAGCGGTTTGGATGTTTTTAGCAAGGTAAATTGATACCTACAATACTTTATTATTACACACACACACACACACACACACGCACACGCACATAGATATATATATATATATATTAATATTTAATATATTGTTTATGCTAAATTAACTTTTGTACTTATCTTTTACAGGTAAGTGTACTTGACGCATTGTTTAATTGATTTTTCGTGAGTAATATTTTTTTAAATATATTTTTTTAGGTTAATTATATTTTTAATGTTAAACTTACTATGTGTGTTTTACGACAATTAAAGTTACATAAATTGACTGATATTAAACTGATCTGATATTGGAAATAAACCACTTCCTTTTATTTATTTTCTGTTCAGAATTCCGTATGAAATTCATTATAATTATTACTTCTTTTGAATTACACTATATGATTCTTCTCTTTCACTATGTATTTGAAAATAAAAAGAAAAGAAAATTGTGTTAAACTGGATTAGTGAGCCGAGCCTTATTGAAGGAAGAAACAGCCAAATAAAATTACTTTTCCAAATAAATTAATTTTCCATTTATTAGTTTTCAATCACATTTTTTTTTTTTTTTAATATTAATTGCAATTTTGTTATGTTATTTTCTTAACTGACATTCTGAGGCAGTGTTAGTTTATATTTATGTACTAGTCAAGTTACTTTTCCCGTAAATATGAGACTTTATATGTAAAACGCTTTAGATGAAGCTTCCAGAGCGTTTTTCAACAGTTATTTTTTAAAACTATTTTAGTCTCCAGTTTGCCGTATATATTGTTTTGAAAAGCCGTTTGTACCTATTTGAAATTACTAAAGCCTATATTAATTTTTTATTCTTAACTTTTCTAATCTAATAAAAGTTTTTAAACATTTGTTATAATATCTAGTTTTCTCAGTCTATGAAGCCGCAAACGTGTTTAACAAAATCAATATTATAGCTTTATGTAACATATTTACTATAAAAGTAACTTGTCCAAGCCCCATTGGCACAGATCTTATGAACAGCATATTTTGCCCGCTAATAGGCGCCGATTTATAATATTATTTGATTAAAGACAGAACGTATACGGTAGGACTATTGTTTATTCCAGTCGGTGAACAAATTCAATAAGTTACTTATTTAATCCCGAGTTTATATATTTTTAAATTAATAAAATATTTCTTTATTAGATACTGAAATAGATATTTTATGCGATATTATGCACACTGATCGGCTGCTACTTATTAGTGTTTAGCCGTAATATTTATTTATTGTTTTATAACTGTATAAATCTCCAAGCCCCGGTTTTATTTGATGGTTGGGTTTCAATTAACCACACATCTCATGACTAGTCGACCTGAGACCATAGTTCATTTACATTCAAACATATTATCCTCTAAAGCAATACCTTACGGTGATTCCGGAGGCTAAACAAAAAAAGAGAGAATTAATTATGTGTATCCAAATAGTAAGATTATCGTCCGATTATAGCGTTATTTGAGTTAAAATTCTTGAAAGTAGTTGGGAAGTCCTAAGTGAAATTTTGAAAGTAATTTATTCGCGTTAAATTAGTAAATTGTTGTCGGTCCTATTCTTGTGGTAGTGAATTGATATTATTTTGGATATTATGTCTAATTTACGTGGAAACGACATTTACCGCCAAGAGGAATGACATTATACACAACGGTCTTAATCACATGGCAGAGGTTGCAGTTGGAATGTTTCTTTGACACCAAAACAGTTGTAGAACGTGTTGCGTGTACCTTAAGAGTCTAAAAAATAACAGTTTAACGATTTACTGTGAAATAAATAGCTTCGGAAAAAATTCAATTCTCACAAAGGAATAAAACACAAAACGGAAATTACAAACCAGGACAGTTTTCATCGGAATGCCATACGATGTAACGTGTTAAATTTTACTTAAACGAGGGCTGCTTGCCTTCTCTAAGGAAACTTACCGCAAAACTAAAAAGTGATGGGGTATTTAATGGCAAAAGAATAGCTTACGAGTAAAGGAGACGCGGAGATCGCGCCTCATTACTATGCACTCAGAACATTACTTGATTGAGTCTTTAAACACAAAAAAATACTATCCTCATACCAACAAAACAAAGTGTTGATCGCAACAACAATTCTATCCTACAATTCAGTTAACTCAAAGTTCTCTCGATTTACTTAAAAATCACATATGTAATTAGCCTCTAATAGACATATCCTATCGCTCTCTGCTCTAATCCGCTTTCGGGAGCGAGGTCAATGCCTACACTCTGCCACACATCACAGAGTTCACACATCCATTCTCATCCTAACAGGGAATATTTAATCTAACCGGGGCTCGATGCCAAAACGCCTATCTTGGCGAAGTAAGCAACCTTGCGGGCTCCTAGCCACCCGGGTTGCTATTCTATCTATACATCTATAACAGCATCTGACCACTTCAGCCATCCATCGCAGATCTGCGAATCAGACTATTTGTATTTCTAATTGATCAGATTGATTCTGATATGCAGGACTTGTGTAAATGTTAAACCGTTGAGTAAACAATTGAGTGGCCACCTCTATAAATAAATACCTTCTGCGCCGTATTATAACATAATTCTGAACGTAATTTCCCCACTGAACGTAATTACGTTCGGGGGGTATTTTCGTGTAGCTTTCGAGTTTCATAGAATATCTTGATACTGTTTCTTTTTCTGAATTCCTCATTTTAGTCACAAAAAAATAAACAACATAGTTTTTTATTTTATTAAATAAAATTTAATCGTATTTAATATTTATAATATAATATTTATAAATATTATATTATGAATTATAGTATAATAATAAATGCGTTTCGTGTTCTGCGCTCTACAAAACATTTAGTATATTAATTTTTTTTTCTTGCTTTAGTATTATCTGTTTGTAACAGGCGGATATTTTATAGTTAATATAAATATACCGTTCGGTAGTATTGCATTTTAAAGATGATGCTAGTTTACTCTGATTCGATTAAAAATGTAAAGAAACACTAACCGCTGATTTTTACTTCCGGGGGTACGAAGTAAAGAAAGTATTATAATCGCGAAAAATTTCAGATTTCAACGGAAATATCCATTTTGACCATCCTTGAATCCATTTTAACTAATTTCGGCGTGACGTCTGTACGTACGTATATGCGTATGTATCTCAAATAACTCAAAAACGATTAGCCGTAGCATGTTGAAAGTTTGGATTTAGGACTGTTGTAACATTTAGTTGTGCACCTTCCCGTTTGATTGCAATCGACTGGGCCAAGTGTCATAAAAAGTCCAAAATAAAAAAAAATTGGAGTTTGGACTTTCTCTTATCCGCTGTAATAAGCCCTCATAAGTGCTTTCCAACAATATAATATAAGCTTTCCCTATTTTCATTGGTTT